>JASANF010004868.1:0-43527 GCA_030248245.1 Trissonchulus sp. WLG1_4
TCAGAAACGGTGTCTTTTGGATTCGGACATGAAGGAAATTCAAAAGATGATCGACGAAAAAGTTGCGAAGACAGAAAATAATATCCGACAGGATTTTGAGAAGAACCTGTTAGTCTCAAAATCTATTCTGGACAAGCGAATTGACAGTTTGAAAACAACGATGCGGCATGAAATGGAGCATTCACGCAAATACAATCTAATTGTGCGGAATTTCGACAAAGTAGATTCAGCGGAGACCAACCAGAAGTTGGCGATCGAAATCACCAAGCTGTTGAACGAAAAAGTACTTACTTCGCCCCCGAAAATCACGGACAAAGACATTCGAGACGTTCATCGGCTGGGTGGTAATGTGGAACCACAAGCTACGATCGTGGCATTTTTTAGTCCGAAATGGGTGGATCGTATCATGGCCAATGCCAAGCATCTGAGCGGACTGAATAATGAACGTCGTAACGCGGGCAAAAAGCTGATTATTTTGGATCGTCACCATGAGAAAGTAAAATCTGCCCAGATTGCCTACCTGAACCATGTTCGCAAAGCTATCACAAAAAGTAAAGATGACCGACCAGCCCTGGTCCCCGCCACTGACGTGTACGTGAAGACATTCGCCATTGACCCGAAAATTGTGATCAGTGGGACGGAATATACGGTGCAGAACCTGCCGGACCGTTTCACCGAGCGTGCTGGTGTTTACCGTAAAACATGAGGACAGTTAGTCAACACACGGAAGTTTTTGAGCGTTAGATAGGTATGGCTTTCACTTCATTATAATAATATCTTTCCAAGTGTTATTGATTGTATTAGCTCTCGAGGCCTAATACTGATAGCTTAATATTTATAATACATACATACGGTAAACCCAACACATTTGGTTGTTTTTTGTTTTATATTCATTTACTCATATTGCTAGTATTTCTCTGATCATATCTAACTTTTTATACTTATTGGCACAGTTACTATTACACAGGTTAGTAAAAGAATTTGATCTTGGACAATCGTTCGTGTGTTATTAATGGTTTTTTCTATGCTAGACTTGTGTTGGTGCTATAGAAAATATTTATATTTTTATACAAAATTTTATAAGAGATGTACAATATATACAACAGTTAGTTTCTTAGAGCCAGCATGTTTAGATATAAATTAGACCGGGTAGATTCATCCATAACTTTCGCTTATACTTTTCAATGTATTTTTCTTAAATCAGTTATGCAATCTTGCCTCCCCTTTCCTTTCCTTTTATGGTATATATATATATATCTACTGCAAAGCCTTTCAGTCATCTACACTTTTCAAGACACAGTTTTTTCATTTTAATGTAAGCAATATCAGTGACCATAGATCTAGTCGAATCGAGTGAGCGCCTTGATAATCCTGGTTTCAGGTGGCTAAAGCGCACCAGGTGCTGATCTTTCCTATATTCGAGGCCCCGTAGAATATAGGTCCTGTATATGTCTTGTGTATATGTATCACCTGGGACCATTTTCATACTTCATAACATACTGATATACATATAAATCGCTTTTCCTTACTTCTACAATATGAAATACAATTTTTCGTGACTCGGAGTTCTGGCAGTTTCAGTTTTGAGTGGGAGGGGCGGGGTTGACCAAAAGTTTTGTATAGTAAACATAAATACATGCGTTAACACAAATGGGTTCAAAATAGCTGCGATTCAGACAGCTGAGCGTAAAAAATTGCAAATAATGTATTCAGACAGTCTTTATGATGCTTACAAATTTGGGAAGGACAAAAAAATGGGGCGACTAAATGTGGGCAACCAGCACATAAAATATCCCCGATAGCTAACTCAGGTATATGTGTCTCGTTCATTCGTCAAAACCATTGTTAAAATTCGAATAATTCGACAACTGGTGGTGTACTTTATCTTAATTTTGCCCCTAAATCGAATATACAGCGCGATCAAAGTTGAAAAACAGTATTCCTATTCACTGAAATTAAACATCACCAGGTTTCAAAGCTATTGTTTGACCCATAAAATACCTAGAAGAATTAAATAATATTTTGAAAAAGACTCCCACACGGCCTACCTTCCCAGTTTTATCAGCGCCATTCCCTCGATATCTCCCACAGAATAGGCTTTCCAACAAGCTTTGGCAGCTTCCTCTAGCTGTCCCATTTCCTCATAAACATTTCCCATGGCCACCAGAAACCTGGAATCAGCCGGTCTCAGTTTGTGGGCTTGGCGGTAATAGTAAAGTGACCAGCTGGGCATTTTGGCAATCTCATATGCCTGACCCAGACCATACCAGGCTCGAAAATCGCCCGGCTCCACTTCTGAAAGACAACCATTGTTGTAGGGTCATTCAAACTTACAGCCGTACGTCCGTGACCGTTCAGCGAGCAAATAAAAAAGATCTGATCTTATGCACTACTAGTGGTGTAATTATTTAGTAGTTCTGTCGGCTGAGCGGACATATTTTGGCTGTTAGTATGAAATGAACCGAGCGTAAGTCCTGGTTCAAACATATCCTAAAGAACATAAAGAACAGTGACAACAGCAATTTTTGGTCAGTCCACAAGGTTTCAACGCTATTAAATTAGAATCGTTTTGCGTTAAATGCGTTTTGGTATTAACTTAGCGTTTACTAGGCAATGCGGTTATAAAGCTTCGCGAAAAGTTGCTAATAACAATAAAGCACTCTGGGGTTTAAACCTCACGAAATTGGTTTAATATAATCCTGAAATCTAACCAGCTTTTGTAGCAAAATTTACCAACAAAAGCTTTGCCTAACCACAAAGTTCTACTGAGATACTGTTCGTGTATATAAACGTAACATAGGCCTTGATAACCAATCTTCACAAAACATAATCCCAGGCCTTGCAGAAATAGAATAATTGCCGAATATTATACTATGTTACTGATTTGCAAGTATTTAGTATAGATCACAAAAAAACATACCCACAGCTTTTCTGTACGCTTTGATAGCCGCTGCCTGATTCTGAAGCTCCATGAATTCATGGCCAATCAAAACCCAGACCCCGGCATACTTAGGGTTTAGTTTGAGAGCTCGCAGAAAAAATGTGATGGCCCGTTCGTGCTCACCGCGAAGTGCGAAATAGTTACCTGAAATGCTAGAGCTTATCACTTATCGACGAGCTATTCTTATCTAAACAGAAAAAACAACTTTTTAATCACATCTACATAAAAAGGCAGCACTGCGTGGTTAAAAAACAGCATAATATCAAGAGTTCATAATAGCGTCTCACTCTATATAGAAGAAGAGTGAGACACTCTCCAGCCTGCCTGCGTTCTAGCACAGGCAGATGCGCTGGTCATTTTCAGGCTACATGTTGACATTCTATGCAACATGTGGCTGGCCAATCAGAAGCGAGCTCCTATTCTCTGATTGGCCAGACGCCTGTGCACGTGCTCTAATCATAAAACGGGATATCAATAAAAGGTTAATAACTCATTAATCATTTATAGTCTGCTAGCAAAAACATTAAAAAAGTTCGCAAATACCTTTGGGGATATTTTGGCAAACTTTCAGCGAAATTGATTGAGTAACTTTTGCGATATAAACTTTTCTGAATTTCTTAAAATTTTCTCAATCGATTTTGCTGAAAGTTTGCCAAAATATCCCAGAGGTATTTGCGAACCTTTTTAATGTTTTTGCAAGCAGACTATAAATGAATAATACATAGTAATTAACCTTTTATCCCTATCCCATTTTGTGCATGTGCACATGCGTCTGGCCAATCAGAGAATCGCTAAAGGTATTTGCAAACCTTTTTTAATGTTTTTGCAAGCATACTATGAATAAATAATAAGTTATTATGCTTTTATCTCTATCTCAATGCTTATCAACGCATCAGCGATTATATACTAAAGTGTGCTACGCAGAGAATCTACGCGCTGATTGGCCAGCCACATGTTGCACAGAATGTCGACATGTAGCCTGAAAACGACCAGCGCATCTGCCTGTGCTAGAACACAGGCAGACTGGAGAGTGTCTCACTCTTCTTCTATATAGAGTGAGACGCTATTATGTACTCTTGATAACATTGAAACCCCGAACTGAAACTTGATGTTCTTCGGCTTTTCAAGAGAGAAAAAAAAACTAACTGAATTTTTAATCTAAATTTCATACCCACAACACAGCAAGTTTCGACAGTATATTTATTTTCCTCAAACAGCCGATGTGCCAAGGTTGCAAGTTCCACTCGTAAACCCTAAAAAATTCATCCCAACATGAAAAGAACTTTAATTGCGCAACACATAACGTACAAAACCATATTATATTATATTGTGTTATACTCAAACAGATTTTGAAAATCGTGTACAATTTTGAATTTTTTAGTTCATCTCTGTTGCAAAATTGCTAACTTAGCTATCCCAGACACTTTTTCTTATTTTTCTATGTGAACAGCGACGAATACATAATTTACAACATGTTCAATGAGAACAAATTTCAATGCAAACTTTTTCACAAAAAATGAGTCTTCAAACCTGGGTCCTGAACCTACCTTGACAAAAAGAGTATTTGCGTACAGATCGATACCATCAAGTCTGTACGGATCGATTTCTTGTATTTTCTCAAACAATTCCACTATCTCATCTAAGCCTGAAAGAGAACCATTGGAAATACAATAATAGAAAATGGAATATCAAAAATCTTCACGTCAAATCGTGACCACGACTAAGAGCACATCATAGTGTGTCACTTTTATAGAAGAAGAGTAAGTTAGTTTTATAGAAGAAGAGTGAAGCATAGGCTGGAGAGTGTCTCACTCGTCTTCTATAGAGTGAGACACTATTATCATGTACTCGTGCCACGACCGATCATCAAAAATTGTGCACACTAGCTCACTTTGACAAAATATAAATAATAAATATTACATATTATTAAACATTGAAAACCAATTCATTTAACGAATTTTAGATTTATATAGAATAGACTGCATTTCGTAGTGCCACCTTGGTTAAGTAAAAAATGGTCACCCTGTGGAGTTCTGGAATGATATGCAGCAGCCAAGCGTTCTAATAGGTATGGCCAATTTTTGAAAACTGACGATTGGCCTTCATGCAGAGGACTGAGCACCCGCAAGGCTTCGGAAGCAAAATGAAGTCGAATATAAACTTCGCCTGAGAATAACGACTTCATCCAATGATCTGGAAGGTCTAATTTTTCAAGCTAAAATTAACCAATACTGGGTATTAACTAGGTTTAATAATAACATAACACAAAGATATCCTTGCAATCTCTGCAGCAGTTTACTAGTGCCTCTGTCCTACCTCATGATTGGTAAACCAAGCTCTCTACTCCCGCTCCCTTCTGCAATTAAAATCATTTCCATTTTTTCTATCTTCTGCTTACTTGTGTTGTCAGTAAGATAGCTCAATCTAGTTAAAACTTGAAAGGTAACGTAACCAACCTCTTCTCTATCAGAAACCAAATCAGACAACTGTTTCCAAGCGCCCCAAAACAATGGGTTCAACTGGATGGAACGACAAAGCTGGTTAATAGCTTGTTGGGTCATCTGCAGCTCACTTAAAACCACACCGTGTCTGAAACGTGAAAATTATGAAGCTGAAACAAAACAATACTCATAATAATCCTAACCAAATTTTAAATGAACATTGCTTTGTCATTAATTTTAAACAACAATTAGTCATCAGTATAAATTGCATAATATATGGATTAGTTACATACGTAGTTATATTCGCAGGTTTGTTTATGGCGTACTTTCATTCGCTCGACTTTCAATTGCTCGACTTTCATTTGCTCGACAAAAATTTAATAAATTTTCAAAACAGTCAATGTTTACATTGGTTTGCGATTGCTCGACTTTCGCTTGATCGTCAGCCCTTTAATTGGACCCCATTGTCTGCTTTTATAATCCTAGTGTCTTCAAATGCTCGACAAATTTTAGCGTGACAATGACTCTATTCACTTCTTTAATTGCAAAATTTTACAACTCTTCTGATAGTGAATATCACCTGTTATTAATAAATGGATTTAGTGTGAATGAATATTTAGTATTTACACTACATTTTCATTAAAACTTTGTTGAAATGCAGCGATTTTTTAAATATTTCGGTTAGTTCGAATAATTTCCAATTCATCTCTAATTACATTATTTAAATTCAATTTTAGATAAAATAATTGGGCGATTGGGCTGACGATCAAGCGAAAGTCGAGCAATCGCAAACCAATGTAAACATTGGCTGTTTTGGAAATTTATTGAATTTTTGTCGAGCAAATGAAAGTCGAGCAATTGAAAATCGAGCGAATGAATGCTCACCTTGTTTATTTATCCAGCTTCAACCAAACACATTAATTAGTGACTCTGTGACTCTGACAGTAGACAATATTGTAAAATTAAGATATATACCGGCGCAATGTTCTCATGCAAAGGCAACATAAAGACTATGTAAAGTGAATCTTCTACATATTTTTAAAAAAAGCTGTTTCCTTGGTTAAAACAGAAGTACGAAATAAATTCTACTAGCCAGAATATTCCGACATGTAAAAATTTACATTAATGAACCATTGCGTACAAATAAAGCAACCAGCTATCGCTCTGCACACTATCAATATTCTGCCGCATCTTTTTCTCAATCATTGGACAATTCTCATTGCAGTCATTCCGCACTGAACCATTTTTATCTACACAGAACAAAAAAAGATAAAATGCTGCATAATATGATATTACAAGCCAAAAACCTCGTTCGACCTCCGTATTATGAAAACTAATAAACAGGCAGAATCGGCTGAACAAGTCATAACCCGCAATTGTATCATAGACCAAAAAATTAAAATAATTATGCCTAAATATATATACATCATAAAAAATTCTGTCTCCACGGCTTACACCATTTCAAAAAAATTAATGCACAGTTAGATTAATAAACAAACTTAAATTACACATTACAGCTACAGCATGATATTAATCCGACTCGAACAAAAAATTTTTCGATTCTATTTTTTTTCTATGTTTAATTCCAAATTAATTCGACACTATTTCACTCAAACTCGATGTGGCGATTTTTGAGACTTCAAGACTCACATTCAAGACTGCTTCCACAAACATCTGCTGCACTCTCTAACCGTTTCTTCTCTCCACTCTAAAACAATTTACAATAAACCTATTTCTATAATTTAAAACAACTTTTGTAACGTAGTTTTAATCAGGATTTCAGGAACCAGCTCGGTTGCTGCGTGTTTTTTTAGTATATACAGTCGCATGTTGATGCTAATTTTCATGCGTACTCAACACAATTTTACGTGTAAATAATTTATCCTATAAAGTCGTCATTGTCCATGTTTTTGAATCACTGTGCTTGGGTAGAATAGCAAATATTATAAACATTCTACACATCTGTCGGCAAAAATGCTATCTAGCTTGATAAAAATAAGAGACAAAGACAGTGATCCGAACACTATACAGAAAGGGCGTACACAAGGGGGGGGGGAATGGGGACAATCCCTTCCCCGAGACTTTTTCCCAGTAATTTTTTACACAACGGTCCCCCCTTTAGTCTTTATGGTCCGGCCGAAAAAATTTTCTGATACGTCTCCAATTCACCAAATTTAGCCTGAAAATCGGAAATTTTCCCAATCGACCAATGCGACTCCATGGCTTATACTATTCCTTGTTACTATCTTTCATCAAAGCCTATGCATGTAGATACAAGTACATTATGCTGCATTTTCAGGTCTACACACACGCGTATATGCTACATTTACTTGTGTAATACACTGTCTGATGTGACGCTCCCTTCTTTTGTTTCAAATGTTGTCGGAAAAATTTCTGATACGTTTCCAGCTGACCAAATTCGCTCTAAAAACTGCAAAAATCGTACATTTTTTCCAGGGTGCTACCGCCCCCAGGCCCAAACCCCTGCAACCTTGTGGTTTAGTAATTTTGTGTTTGCAAGGCGTGTTAAAATTGCTAAAAAAGTGCATTTTAACCCATTTACAAAAAATCGTGAAGTCATTCCCCACCCCTCCCCCAAATTTTTTTCTGGGTAGGCCGCTGCTACACAGTCCAACTGTGCTTATGTGTCTACTACAGCGGAATAGCGTTTAAGTCTAAGCCGTGTTTACGTATATCAAAACATAATTACACACTAGAAAGATTAAACTAGTTTGTTGAGTATGACTTACCAAATATAAAGCGTAGCAGTGAAAATAGAACAAAAGGTTTCTATTTCTTGGCGGATGCAGTTCTGTCAGTTTTACGGCGCGCTCAAATTCTCTGGCGTCAACACACGACTGACACAAGCTGACTATGGCGAAATCATCCACATCGACACCGTAATTTGATGCTCCATCAGCTAGCTAGGACAAAACTAAGCAGGTTGGATATAAAAAAGACACAACCGAAACGAACGGGAAAGAAATCGCTCGAGAAAAGGTTGACTAAATTGTTAGCTGCTGTTCGGCTTCGCTAATTTTCGTTTTCAACTTACAACACTATCGAGAACTTGACGTTTGGTTAAGAAACAGACGGGTATGAGCTGTATGTGCACACTGCGCGCTACACTAATGCAACGAAAAATCTAGCTAGCCAAAAGCACCTGCAGACACTGATTCAGCCAGGATTCAGGTCTGATACGCTGGGCCCAATTTTTAAAGCTGGAACTACACCTACAAAGTTCATATGCATCAGCCGCTTAGGCATGCTTTCCACACTCTAATACCCAGGTCAATGAAACATTGTCTCAAAAAAGAAGTTAGAATGATCTCTCAAGCCAACATAGTAAAAAATGCACAACTAACTGCACACAAAACTTTCTTAGAATACTCCGATTCAAACCTACATACCTGTTTAGAAAAACTGTGACCATTGTTTTTAGCATCTGCGATAGCAGAGCTGTTCAAGATACTGCACAGAAGTTCCGTCGCCCTACAACAAAAAACTTCTACATTGTATTATTATAAAAATGCCCTTTCACCAAGGGCAGCAGTGTGGGTAGAATAGGAAAGTTGGCTGAACTACAGCGGAAAAATGCTAATAAGCTTATCAAACAGTCGGGACAAGTTTTGCAGCAGAATAGGGAAACTCAGCTTGCAAAATGAAGCGGACAAGAGTTGCGTCAGAATAGCAGTCGCCCTGCGACACGTTAGTGCTTTCTGCACCCTATTCGCGCGTATACTTAGGAAAACCATTTTTGACGCTTACTAGCACTCAGGACTTAGGTCAGGTGTGTAGATTATATTTATAAAGCATTTATATTCTACAGATATATACAGGTATTTCATTTAAATTTCTCCATGCGCAATCTATTTTCGTTTTGTATACACATCTTTGCCGAAAATTACAAATGAGTAAAGGCGTATATATTCCAACTTAACATTGTTTGAAGAAATATTCAAAAATTTGGTCAAATTGACCATTCTAGCACTTTGCTAGGGCTACCAAAGTGGACCAGTGCACACCACGCGGACCAAACAATATGAACTAACACCCCCAAGCCTATGTATTAAGATGCACCAGAACTACAGAACGAGAGGTTATCCATAAACGCGTTATACATTGTGAAAATCATGAAAAATCATCTTTTCAACAGTATCACAGGGGGTGCACCAGTCCTGGCTACTACGTAAAGTTGACAACGAAACCAATACCACGCTGTAATGCACAATGTATGGGTTCATAATGGAATACAAGACGGCAGGCCTCCATCTTTAACCGTTTTGGCTGCACTGTCTACATATTTATATACTGTGTAGTACAACACACAACCGTAGTTGACTACTGAGCACTTTTTTGGAAGAGAACCATAATTTTTCGTCAAAATAACGTTATAATCGCGTTCAGCATCTCAAATCAACTATTTTGACATACAAAATGACAGACCTCTATGTATAACCGCTTTGGCTGCACTGCCCGTAGGTAGACTACCCCCCTAATACACGTAAATTACCTTCCGAGCCCCCTACCTAGTGTTATAGTGGCACGATCGACTCCAAAATAGCAGATGCACTACAACCCCATTACAGTACCATGCATGCAAAATATCAGACGAGTGCTGTTTGCGTGACGTCTCAAAAGCTGGCACATATTTTTACCGGACTTGGACATTTCTCGAGGCCCAAAAAAGGGGTTTTCCCCCTCCCAGCAGAGCCAAAACGGCAAAAGCCTAGAACACCATTTTGCTAATACCTCCATTCAGAACCAGACTGAATATAAATAGCACAAAAAAGTGCCCCGCCAATGTGTATTTCTTGAGATTTGCGACCGGGAAAAAAAGACGGAAAAATCCGAGTTTGCGGGAGATGATTTTTCATATCTCTAGTAATACCCAACCGATTTGCCTGAAATTTGGTCCGCATGTAGCCGTCCCCCAGGCAAGTACACACACCAAATTAAAACAGATTTGCTTGCATAAATTTTTAGTTATTAAAAAATTCCTTTTAAAATCTCGCAATATGGAGTGTGGGTGCTATTCTAGGGTTTGGCGCTATCGCGCCAACCCTGATACATACATGTATATAGTTAGGGGGATGGGGGAAGACCCTCCCCCCAAATTTGGACCCGGGAGAGGGAGGGGGGTTCCGCCGGGGGTGAAAGAGATGGGAGGGTCTCAGCGTGCGATTTTTTATGAAAACTAAGCTATTTTTACTGAATTTTTGGCCAAAACTTGTCAAAATCGGCGGTGCTTTTTGGTCAAAAAATGTATATAAAAACTGCGTCGTTTTTAAAGAGGGAGGTCAAAAATTAGTAGATTCCGGGGAGGGGGGTCCTACTAAGGGGGGAGGCGAGGGGTACCCACAATTTTTGTGCTGTTACACCACTTACCCCCGTTATATATAGAATAGAATAGACCCTCCGAAACTCTTTCCAAACCCCACGAGTGCCCTGACAGGGAAGGAGCAATACTACACTACCGTGCATGAGATTTCCTATAGCTAGACTGTTTGGGATTAAGTGACTCAAAAAATGACGCCCTCTCCAAAAACATTGTACCCTTCAGTCGAAAAAGCCAAAACGCAAAAACACTGAAGGATAATTTAAATTTATCAAATTTTCTATTCCCATTCAAAGAATAGTCCCCATCAATGCAAAATTCTTAAAGTATATACAGCACTGAGGAAAACGGCAGAAAAATTGTAGAAGATCTTGTGTTACAAAATCTTACTAGATATTATATAATATAATACTACTAAATACGAAAACTCTTAAGCATGAAACGCGCATGTGAGATTGGTCTGTTTGCTTCCACGCCTTATTCAAATAACATACATATATACAAATTACAAATACAGCATGCCTAGATGCCTATATACCATTTGATTTACCATTTATTACAATGAAGCAGTCTTCGTCTATTTGTTTCGTGCACAAGTTTAACTACATCCAGAATCACGCTTGATAGCTCCTCATATTGGTCACCATCCTCGGCTTCCATGCCAATAAAATGCTGCAAAAAATAACTAATTAATAAGAATTGCCAATTAAGCGTCGTTACGGAGCCAAAAAAAGTTAGGGAAAATTTTATTCTTAAGCCAAATTTGGTCAATTAGAGACGTATCAGAAAATTTTTTCCGGCCGGACCATAAAAACCAAAGGGGGGACCCCTGTGTAAAGCCCCCGTGATTTCTCCGTTCTAAACGTGTTTAAATGGAGTCAGAATAACGTTTACAATTCTTTAGAATCAAAACAAAGGGACGTTGATCCTGTTCCTTTCGAAAAATTGGCCAAATTCTCCAGGATTAGGGATGGAAGTTTCGGTTTTTTTCCGAGACCGAGACCAAATTCCGAGACTGCCAAAACCGAGACTTTGGGTCATTTTTTGCCATTTTTTTACCTATCGATTTGATGACTTTTTACAAGTTTTTAGGGAGGTAATATTACAAGCATACATGTAACAACTAACAGCACTAAAATTTTGGGTACCCCTCCCCCCCTTGGAGGGACCCTCCCTCCCCTGCGTCAACTGATTTTTGACCCCCCCCCTCCCAAAATGACGCAATTTTTATCCTTTTTGACCAAAAAACACCATTTTGACAATTTTTGGCGAAATTTTCGGTAAAAATTGCTTAAAATTCACCAAAAAATGTCTATTTTTTCGAATTTTTGCCAACATTTTACTCCCGCCGGGACCCTCCCCCCCTTTTCCCCCTGGCGGGACCCCCCCTCCCTCCCTCGAGACCGAATTTTTTTTTTGGGGGGGGGTCTTCCCCCCCCCCCCATCCCCCCCAACTACATATGATTACAAGACCATGGTCAGACACCTTATGTATGAATAACAGCTACATCACGACAATTTTGGTTACACTGCTGGTTCTTTCGGGTTAAATGCAGTTGGGGGGGGGGGAAATAGTGGACCTATTTTTTTGAGTAGAGCACCTCGGGGGAAGCATTTTTGCTTCAAGAACCCCTATTTCATTTTTTGGATTTTCTGAGATATGACCCCCCGAAATCTGAACACTCAGTGAGGGACGTTTTACAACTTTTTTTCCGAAGCTCTTGATTTTTGCGTTCTAATCGTGTCTAAATGGTGTCAGGGCCGGTATTCATAAAAGTCGGGATAAAAAGCTAGGCTTTTTATTCGTAAGTCTGACTTGAAAAAGCCGGGATAAAAAGCTAGGCTTGTACGCAAGCCTGGATTTTTATCCGAGCTTTTTGGGGTTTTTGAAAAAAATCAATAAAACATGTGTAGAAGCTGGGATTAAAATCCAAGCTTGATTTTTATGAATACCATGAGCTCGGCTTTTTATCCCAGCTTTTATGAATACCAAAAAGCCTGGATAAAAAGCCGAGCTTGGTTTTATGAATACGAAAAGCCGGGATTTTAAGCCGGGCTTGCTCAAAGCTAGTGATGTGAGCGGAAACTGAAACTGAAACTGAAACTAGTTTCAGCTTGTACATGTTTCAGTTTCAGCGCCTGAAACTTAAACTGAAACTGAAACTAAATCCATCCTGCAGCTGAAACCTCAGCTGAAACTGAAACTATTCTAAAGCTGAAACTGAAACTTAAACTGAAACTAAAATCTGTCCAGAGCTGAAACTGCAGCTGAAACTGAAATGCCGCTGGAGCTGAAACTGAAACTTAAACTGAAACTGAAATTACACAGAAGCCGAAACTGAAACTGAAACATAGTTTCAGTTTCAGGTCAACTGAGTTTCCGCCAATGCTGCTTTCAATGTGTGTGTGGGTACGTGTATACACAAGCTAAAACTGAAACTTTAGTTTCAGTTTCAGCCTCAGGCAGTTTCAGTTTCAGCATCCCCTGCGCACAAATTATTGATTTTCTATTATACACTAAGCAAGAGTATATAATAGTGTCTTACTCTATGGCCCGTATTCACATACTAACACTAACACTTAAAGTTAGTGTAAACACTAACTTTAAGTGCTTCGTAGCACTATTAGTGCTACGAAGCACTCAAAGTTAGTGTTTACACTAACTTTAAGTGTTAGTGTTAGTATGTGAATACGGGCCAATGTCTATATTAGAGATCGGCCGGGGCTGGTGGCGAGCTGCGGTCTGACCATGTACATATATATACCGGTATAAATCGCAATGTAATAAAAAATGAAGTTCATACTTTCACTTCGGGAATTTAACATGTAGACAAAAAATAGGTATACCAATGGGCACTGACTGTGGTCCGTTCTTAGCCAACTTATTTTTGTTTTGGTATGAGTTTACTTATATAAAAAAACAGTTACAAAACAGAGAATTCAAAGTACTCAAAAATTATAAACATGTTTTTCGTTACATTGATGACATAACGTTACTTAATGACAATGATTCTTTTGAATTACAACATAACGACATCTACCCAAATAGTCTGATTTTGGAAAAAGTCAACACCACAAATCATAAAGCAGAAGTTTTAGACTTGAATATTGATATAAAAGAAAACAATTTCAGTTATCAAATATTCGATAAACGAGACAAATTTAATTTTAAAATAGTGAAGTACCCCCACATTTCAAGTAATTTTTCTGAAAAGGCATCCTATTCAATTTTTCGAGCTGAGATCGCCCGGAATATATACTTAAGCAGTTCCTTAGACTCCTTTTTTTCAAGACTGCCCAAAATTCTTCATGAATTTCGTTCGAGAGGCTACTCGAACAACAAGTTGAGAAAACATTTTGATCTAGCCTTAAAAAAGAATCCATATTGCTACAAACTTAATTGCCTTAATTCGAAGGATTTTCCAAACTTTTTTCGAATTAAGCCATAGCAAATAAAAAATTTTTTCCTTTTCTTTCGTAATTACCATAAGAAACGAAATCTCAGCTACATAATATATATATATATATATATAATACCGTTGAAGCATGAAACTATACGTGTTGTTCTTGTTGTCACCTAGATGAGGCGATCTGCGACGAAACCAATTTTTCGATATTTTTTATTTCTTCATATAATAAAAAACTAAAAAATTTTTTGTTTTATTTCTATACCTAAAATTTCGAAAGCATGTCCCTGGTTGATGAATCCACTGACGAGTCGCCGTCTAACCAGGGTACGGTCTGGAGACGATCGCAAGCACCTACTAACCATTTTAGCTAAGTATTAACAATCAAGCACTTTTGCCATCTGTCTGTCCGTCTATGTCCTTAGTAATCCTAGCTATACGATTAACAATATACATCATCAGGGAAATTACTTATAAAATTGTTTTTATAAGTAATTTGCTACTAGTTGCAATAAGTCTTACTTATTGCAACTTTCAAATTATTTGTAATTTCAGATTATCTTGTTTTGCTTTTTCCTGGGATCAAAGAAGAAATGCAGTCCGGAGATCAATCGACGAGCAGTAGTAAGATTGCCCTTTAGTACGATATATGAAATTAAATTAATTTTTGCTTTTTCTTCTTGAATATCGCACTCGGACTTGCCGGATAGGCGAGCCGTTCTCCCCCGGCTTGTCCCTGTGCCGGTGCTCGCACCACCATTTTTACTACTTTTATTTTTATTTTTCTTGTAACTGCACATTTTTTCTATATGTTTTTTCCCCACTTTTTGTAAAAAATTAAAATATCCCACACATTTAGACATAAAAATTCTTTAAAAAGTCTTCTCCGATAGGTCTGTTTTTTATATAAACCCAGGTATATATATTGAAGATGTATGTTAGCCAGGTTTGGTAAACTTGGCAAAATATTAACAGGGTAAGAGCTTTGCTCTATGCCCATATATTAACCGGGTAAGGGTCTGACCCTATGCCCACATATTAACAGGGTAATGGCTTGTCCATATGCCCATTTTTTCTGATTTTTTCTGATTTGTATAAGGTTAAAGTAATAATATTTAAGGAATTATTCATTTCATTATAGACAAACGACCTCTCGAGGACGCGACGGATTCGGGTTCTCAGAAACGGTGCCTTTTGGATTCGGACATGAAGGAAATTCAAAAGATGATCGACGAAAAAGTTGCGAAGACAGAAAAGAATATCCGACAGGATTTTGAGAAGAACCTGTTAGTCACAAAAACTATTCTGGACAAGCGAATTGACAGTTTGGAAACAACGATGCGGCATGAAATGGAGCATTCACGCAAATACAATCTAATTGTGCGGAATTTCGACAAAGTAGATTCAGCGGAGACCAACCAGAAGTTGGCGATCGAAATCACCAAGCTGTTGAACGAAAAAGTACTTACTTCGCCCCCGAAAATCACGGACAAAGACATTCGAGACGTTCATCGGCTGGGTGGTAATGTGGAACCACAAGCTACGATCGTGGCATTTTTTAGTCCGAAATGGGTGGATCGTATCATGGCCAATGCCAAGCATCTGAGCGGACTGAATAATGAACGTCGTAACGCGGGCAAAAAGCTGATTATTTTGGATCGTCACCATGAGAAAGTAAAATCTGCCCAGATTGCCTACCTGAACCGTGTTCGCAAAGCTATCACGGAAAGTAAAGATGACCGACCAGCCCTGGTCCCCGCCACTGACGTGTACGTGAAGACATTCGCCATTGACCCGAAAATTGTGATCAGTGGGACGGAATATACGGTGCAGAACCTGCCGGACCGTTTCACCGAGCGTGCTGGTGTTTACCGTAAACCATGAGGACAGTTAGTCAACACACGGAAGTTATTGAGTGTTAGATAGGTATGGCTTTCACTTCATTATAATAATATCTTTCCAAGTGTTATTGATTGTATTAGCTCTCGAGGCCTAATACTGATAGCTTAATATTTATAATACATACATACGGTAAACCCAACACATTTGGTTGTTTTTTGTTTTATATTCATTTACTCATATTGCTGGTATTTCTCTGATCATATCTAACTTTTTATACTTATTGGCACAGTTACTATTACACAGGTTAGTAAAAGAATTTGATCTTGGACAATCGTTCGTGTGTTATTAATGGTTTTTTTCTATGCTAGACTTGTGTTGGTGCTATAGAAAATATTTATATTTTTATAAAAAATTTTATAAGAGATGTACAATATATACAACAGTTAGTTTCTTAGAGCCAGCATGTTTAGATATAAATTAGACCGGGTAGATTCATCCATAACTTTCGCTTATATTTTTCAATGTATTTTTCTTAAATCAGTTATGCAATCTTGCCTCCCCTTTCCTTTCCTTTTATGGTATATATATATCTACTGCAAAGCCTTTCAGTCATCTACACTTTTCAAGACACAGTTTTTTCATTTTAATGTAAGCAATATCAGTGACCATAGATCTAGTCGAATCGAGTGAGCGCCTCGATAATCCTGGTTTCAGGTGGCTAAAGCGCACCAGGTGCTGATCTTTCCTATATTCGAGGCCCCGTAGAATATAGGTCCTGCAACACCTGGGTTGGTGGGAGGGTTCGGTGGACCCTATGGTGGTGTAAACGCCCACCTTAAGCTGAGCAATCCTTGGCTAATAGGTTTTACCACCCGGGGCTCGCCTGGTAGTTGAGGTGGGACTACCGCTGGTTAAATATACTACCTACTCAACATCATGATTTCTGTGCTTCTCGTAGGTTGGATTGTAAGACTTGCCAACGATTCAACCCGGCAACAATAATTACAAGCGCGTACAAACATCGCGAATATACCGTACCACAAACCAATGATATCGCACTCTCTTGCAAAAGCACCAACGTTGTTTACGCCATCACCTGTCACGATTGCAATATGCAATATATAGGTGAAACTAAGAGAGAATTCAGATTAAGAGCATTAGAACATATACGGTCAATCGAAGGAAACGCAAAATCCGGCTGTACGGAATTGATTAAGCATTTTAAGTCAACAAACTGCAAAAACTATTCCTTTCAAATCATTGAAAAAATCACAGAAACTAATGATCATAATCTGGACAAACAAAACAGGCTCGAACGAGAAAAGTTTTGGATCAAAGAACTACGCACAAAACAACCCTATGGTTTAAACACTGTTCTTAGCGGAGAAAACCACAACATCGCGACTTTCTGGAGTTTTAACAGATCAGATAAATTCAGGCCTAGAGGCTGTAAACGACCTCGTAGAGCTCGAGGGAAACAGTACTTTCCAAATTTTCTAGAGTACTTAATACATTCACACAATACTGACAATAAAAGATTCAAGAAAAATATAACGTCATCGATTTTTGGAATGGATAAGGCATCTCTAAATAAATTATATATGGATCTTCTGGAGGCGGACTCTACAGATTTGAACCAACTTTTATTCGATCTATGTCGCGCAAAAATTCAAGGCAAAAAGGTAAAGGAGGCCAAAAATAATAAAAAGAAGGAAAAGATTTTATTTCATTATTGCAACAAGGGTATTGATAATATCAACTGGATGAATATATTTAAATGCAACGAAGTAACTGAAAAATGGCCAGGCAACGTATGTGATATAAAATACAGCACACCCATGCCAATTTATTCGTATGATTCACCAATCAGTCAATTAATGTTTAATTATAAGCAAACCTCAAATGATTTCATTTATACAAATGTAGGAAGACATAACGAGCAGTGCCAATGTGATACTTCAAGACTAAAGGATACGTCACATCAGCACATTATCACAGGAAATCTTGACATTGTCCAAAATGAGAAACTACGATCGATCCTTTCCTTGGGACCAAAGTTCAGAGTCCCAAAACCAGCTAATTATTACGATATTAAAAATATGGCATATTACTACTTAAAAGCATACGTAACAAAAATAAAACATGACAATTATATAGAATACTTCATGCCATGGATAGAAGCTATAATAAATATACTAGCAAATTACAAAACACCAACCAAACAAGAAAATTACTATAACTTTCAACTGGAGGAAGCCGAAAAAAGATGTCTACGAAATCTACAAACTAAATTCGTCATAGTTCCTGTCGACAAGGCTTCCCAAAATGTAGCCTTTATCTGCAAACCATATTACTATAAACTTATTCAGAAAGAATTAGGAATGGACAACACATCGACCAGCAGTTATGAATTAGTAACTGAAACACAGTCTGCTGTACTTGAAACACTGGAACAACATCTAATTTACAAAGGTTATGAAATTAATTTAGAACTACCATTTATGTATATCATACCAAAATTTCATAAAAACCCAGTTTCTTTCAGGCCCATTATTGCTAGCAGGCAAAGTATTTCAAAAAACATGTCTAAACGAATTGGTTTTGCCTTAAAGTTAATATTACATCGCTTAAAAAACTACTGTGATGCCATAAAACATAATACTAGACAATTAACTAATCCTTTCTGGATAATAGATAGCAATAACGACTTGATTGAGTGCATGAAACATCTGAATATAAAAAACAGAGCACTCTCGGTTAATACATATGATTTCAGCAAGTTGTACACCAGTTTAAGACATGATGAAATTGAACACACTTTTAATAACATATTGAACTTGGTTTTTAAAACGGAAAACACATACATTAACATAATTTATGGAAAAGCCGTATGGGGCACAAAACCATTTGGATACCACAGTTACTCTCGAAATACCCTGATGTCGGACATAAAATGGCTCATTAACAACTCATACTTTCACTTCGGGAATTTAACATGTAGACAAAAAATAGGTATACCAATGGGCACTGACTGTGGTCCGTTCTTAGCCAACTTATTTTTGTTTTGGTATGAGTTTACTTATATAAAAAAACAGTTACAAAACAGAGAATTCAAAGTACTCAAAAATTATAAACATGTTTTTCGTTACATTGATGACATAACGTTACTTAATGACAATGATTCTTTTGAATTACAACATAACGACATCTACCCAAATAGTCTGATTTTGGAAAAAGTCAACACCACAAATCATAAAGCAGAAGTTTTAGACTTGAATATTGATATAAAAGAAAACAATTTCAGTTATCAAATATTCGATAAACGAGACAAATTTAATTTTAAAATAGTGAAGTACCCCCACATTTCAAGTAATTTTTCTGAAAAGGCATCCTATTCAATTTTTCGAGCTGAGATCGCCCGGAATATATACTTAAGCAGTTCCTTAGACTCCTTTTTTTCAAGACTGCCCAAAATTCTTCATGAATTTCGTTCGAGAGGCTACTCGAACAACAAGTTGAGAAAACATTTTGATCTAGCCTTAAAAAAGAATCCATATTGCTACAAACTTAATTGCCTTAATTCGAAGGATTTTCCAAACTTTTTTCGAATTAAGCCATAGCAAATAAAAAATTTTTTCCTTTTCTTTCGTAATTACCATAAGAAACGAAATCTCAGCTACATAATATATATATATATATATATATATAATACCGTTGAAGCATGAAACTATACGTGTTGTTCTTGTTGTCACCTAGATGAGGCGATCTGCGACGAAACCAATTTTTCGATATTTTTATTTCTTCATATAATAAAAAACTAAAAAATTTTTTGTTTTATTTCTATACCTAAAATTTCGAAAGCATGTCCCTGGTTGATGAATCCACTGACGAGTCGCCGTCTAACCAGGGTACGGTCTGGAGACGATCGCAAGCACCTACTAACCATTTTAGCTAAGTATTAACAATCAAGCACTTTTGTCATCTGTCTGTCCGTCTATGTCCTTAGTAATCCTAGCTATACGATTAACAATATACATCATCAGGGAAATTACTTATAAAATTGTTTTTATAAGTAATTTGCTACTAGTTGCAATAAGTCTTACTTATTGCAACTTTCAAATTATTTGTAATTTCAGATTATCTTGTTTTGCTTTTTCCTGGGATCAAAGAAGAAATGCAGTCCGGAGATCAATCGACGAGCAGTAGTAAGATTGCCCTTTAGTACGATATATGAAATTAAATTAATTTTTGCTTTTTCTTCTGGACGAACATACGCAATAAACAACTTAGTCAACAGTTTAGGATCACGGGAAACAAAATTGTTCAATAAAAGCGATAGTACAGCAAAGGCCTTCGAAGCTATTTTAGCACAGTGCTCATGAAATTTTAAATTAGAGCTAATTAAAACTCCAAGATCAGACATCGAATTAAGGGGGCGCTCCGGGAATCAAGGATTTGGGCCGTATTTTTTAAAAACAGCCAAAATAACCTATTATTCTTGAAGGAAAGTTGCCCAAAATACTATTTCTGATGTTTTGACGTGCATATCTCCATAGCAAAAAATTTGGAAAAAATTGAACAATTTACTGAATTTATTCAACTTTCACACAAATTCAGCAAGTAAGCCAGTGCATCAACGCTTTTTGAGGTTTCGCAAACAGACGATACGTAGATTTTATTAGTCGTAATGAAAAATTAAAACAATTTTATTGCGTTCTGTGCAAAAAAATTGCACAAGAAACCATTTTCAGAAGCAGCAGACTCAAATATAGGCTGTGTGAATACAAAGCCATATTTTTCGGCATTTGATTAAAAAATGCTGGTAAAATATTTTTGTACAAAATTTTGCACAATTATAGCCTTAGGCTCTGCGCAGTTGAACAATTTTTTAGTTTTTTAAAATAAAGCTTAGAAAATTTTTTATACGAATTTTATTGCTCAGAGTTCGACTTCGAAAACACATAATGACATTTTTTATCCAAACCTGACCTAAATGTTAAAAACCAAAATAATGTTCAACTAGAAAAGCACATAAGCTACATTTTGGTATATAAAGTGTGACTATACGTAAAGCATAAGCAGAGTTATCGTTTGCCGAAAATCCACTCACGTTTGGCGCTCTGGGAGTCACGTGACATGATCACGTGATTTGAAATTTTGCCTCCAGTCATCTTTTGTGCCATAGTGCATATATGTGTAGTAAAGTTAGACATTTGCCAATTTTTTTGCTAGTTTTCGACGTAACCCCCGATTCCCGGAGCGCCCCCTTAACAAACTCCAAGCGGTTAGAAATGAAAAAGAAAAATTAAAAATTTTATATTACTAGATCTTCGTTTTATCATAACCAGTAAGCTTTATATTTATTTATTTTCCAAATAAGAAACTAGCTGTGGATATTGGTGAAAATTTGGTTGCATGAGCCAGTACCTACACAGCAGACATACAAATTGTCAAAATCGATTGAATAACACTTATAAATGTATGCTGGTTTCAATATTATTTATTTAATTACGCAGTTTAGTAAAGAAATTGCAAAGTTCATGAATTTAACAATGTTTGACTAATTTTATAGTGCATTACTCCTGTCTGTGCATGGCTCAAAGCGTGAAGTTAGCAGACACTTTTCTATGAATTTGTACTCGTAGTACAAATTAGTACAAAATGTGGTACTTGTGGTACAAATTAGTACAAATTCTGAGCTATCAGAAAAGTCATATTGCAGAATTTTTACTGACAAAGTGTCTGCCAACTTCACGCACGTCAAATTTTATGACCATGTCGAATTTCCAATCCACGCTAATTTCGTTTTTGACCTAACTCAGCTAAACTTCAACCGATTTTGACAATCTTGGTATCGATAAAAAGATCTTTTAAAAATCTAGACGTCAAATGTCTTCGATTTTTGATTTCGATTATTGATTTTTCAAAAAATCGATTTTTCAAAAATCAGTTGTGTTTGAGCGGCTACAAAAAGTGCTGAGAGCCAAAAATTAAAAATCGAAAAAATTCGACGTCTGCATTTATATTCTTTCTTTCATTGTGCAAAATTTCAACTCGATCCCAATCGGCAGCAGGGAGCTAGATCAAAAAAAAGTAGTTGACTTCGCTACGCAAAAATGTGAGGTTTTCCCACACGTTCCACTTTTTGAAAAATTAGACCTTTTCAAGGCCTGCATAGTTCCGTTGAAAAAGTTACCAAAAGCCATAGTCAATTTTTTAGGAAATTAAATCAAAAATTTGACATTTTCGAAGATTTATCAGCTTTTTAGGTCTTTCATTTTTTATTTGCTATTTCCACGGCTAAATAACTCAGCAAAGCTTTAACGTAGTCTTATGTTTAATACATCATTTTAAAGCTAAGAAACCACGTATTTCAGTGATACGAGTAATCATTTTATATTAAAACAAAAATTTTCATGCTACGGCTACAAAATCGTCCAAAAAATATTAAAAAATTTTTTATCGCAATATGCACATCAAATGAAAGCTCTTTTCAGTCTGAACAAGTTTCCTTCAAGACGTCATGGTCAAAAATGTCGCTGAAAAAAATTAAACGCCAAAGTCGGCTCTCCTGAGCGCCACCTTAATGGCTTATTGCTCTTGGTTTGTTTTGAGAATTTCAGTGTTAAAGTAGCTAACAAGTGCATTTTAAATTGAAAAAATTGACAAGTCATTCCCCACCCCCCCCACGAAATTTTTTTTGGTATATACGCTACTGCTGTCTGATGTGTCGTTCCCATTTTTTGTTTTAATTTTGCTGTCGCTATAAAGTTATGATAAGTCTCCAATTGACAGAATTCGGCCAAAAAATTTAAAAAATCGGCCCCAGACCCTTGCGACTTGCTGGCTTATTGATATAATGTGAATCAAAGTGTTAAGGCCGTTTCACACGGTGCGTTTTTTCCGCTGCGATTTTGACGCAAAACGCAAGCCGCAGGGTGTCGCAAGCGAAACGCAGCGTCTGAACAAGCTTTGCGGCCTTAGTGCGTCTCGCAGGTCAGTTTGCTGCGTCTTCACTGTTTCAAAAAAATGATAAAGTGCTAAGCAGAAATTGTTTAAACCAACACAAACGTAGCATCAAAACCCAATAAAATCGCAGGTCGAATTGCAGTCTGGCGTTTAAAACGCTGCGGCAAATTCAAGACGCAGGCATTCCGCACTAAAAACGCTGCGTCTGTTCAGACATTGCGTTTTGCTTGCGGCAAGCTGCGTTTTGCCGCAGCGGCCAAAACGCTGCGGCAAAATCGCAGTAAAATCGCAGCGTGTGAATCGGCCTTTAAACTTGCTATAATATATATACAAAGTGCATTTAACACATCACAAAAAATCGGTATATACTGGTAGTAAACAGGTACTCCCCCCAAATTTTTTTCTGGGTACGCCATTGAACATTGAATGTATATATATACAGTTTAAAAATTTTTTAAAAAGTGCGCCAAAACACATTTTCAGTGTAAAAAAGTGAAAAATTGAAAATTTTTTGTTCGTCACTTTCCGGCCACCGTTCGTCACTTTTAGCGAACGACGAAGCTCGTCGTACGCCGACAAACAGGGAACTTTTTTTTGCACAGTACTGTAGAAACTTGACAGTCAAAATTGAAATTTTGTTCGAACTTTAACCTTCGATTTCTCAGCCCACGGACGTGCTAGAAACTCAGCGATACCTGGAAACGCTTCGTCTAGGTGTTTAGATTTCAAAAATAGCAAAATCTCGCCAAAAAGTTTACTATTAAGGAAGTTACAGTTGTTTTAGTACAGCCGGTTTGGTGCTTGTTAACAGAAAAGTTTCTAAGTCTAATTCTCCGGCCAAGGCTGAGCGCAAGGCAAATTTAGTTTAAAGTTGAAATTTCCTGCCTTACGTAATTCCTCTAGAGGTATAAAAACGCGTATATTTGCTGTTATATAGGCAAAGAAAACGCATATGCAGTTTGCACAAAAAAATAAAATTTTCCACACTAAAATTAAAATTTTGCACACACAATTTTTTGAAAAAAAACCCTGTTACCTAGTAATAATCTGTGTTCAGCTTACAAAATGAAGCTGACAAAATCATGCACCCAAAACATGGCTCATTTTACAAGGGTCAACAAAATTTTTACAAGCTTTCTTGTCACGGAGTCTAGTTGTTTCCTTTTTTTTGGCCTGCGTTTCTTGGATGGGTCAGAATCGACCCGTATTTTTTTCCCCGCGACCGTATTTTTTTCCCACAAAATGGGGGTAAAAAAATACGTTTATTTTTCGATTTATATAAAATTAGTAATCCAGCGAAAAAAGTTAAAAGATATACTGCGTATTTACGCAGTCAAAAATAAAATACGCAGACTTTACGCAGCCTTCATATGCCCGCCAAGCGGCAGTAAGTCAAGTTTAGTTAAAGTTTTTTCCGATACGTCCTCAATTGACCAAATTTGGCCTAAAAATCAAAAATTTCTCCAATTTTTGTACTGGTGGCCGCCGCCCCCAGACCCCTGCAACTTCAATGCTTTTGTGTTCCTCGCTATTGTCTTTCGTGCAAGCGTAAGCAAGTGTATATTCATGGGTGCATTGTGCACCATCTATTTGCTTAATACACTGTTAGCATACATGTATGAGGGGTGGGATGGAGGGATCCCCCCACAAAAAGATGTGTGTTCTAATCACATTCCAGTGATTTTTATCACATTTCAAAGAATTGAAAAGTCATTCCCCCAGCCTGCAGCTACGCAAATATAGCGCATTGGGCATGTATGTATATATAGTTCAGCGTCCTAGAAATTTTCAAATTAATAGATGTGACCAAAATTCGAGTTAACTGCAGCTGAATGTAATGTTCGTTGCATTATAATTGTTTGACATACCCTTTAAATGCGTTGGTTATGTTTTTAACCGGTTATAGACTAGTTTTGGGAAAACACGCAGTCATTTCTAAAAATACGCAGTCAAAAATAAAAATACGCAGTTTTTACGCAGTGCCGATTTTCAAAAAAAACCCTGATACGGCGTCAAAACGCGTTGCTTCTTGTTCAAAACATCTAGTCATTTTGGGCAGTTTACGGCAAAAATTTTCGAAAAATGAGCATATTCAAATTTTGAAACATTACCCGAGCAGGTTTCGTTCATCGCCGAAATTTCGCGTTAGTTAGCAATTACTCATAGTAGTAGTGGTCCCCTATGCGGGGAAAAAACCCTAATGCGGGGAGAAAACCCTACCACTTTTTCCGGTTGTTCTATTAGCAGCGAGTATAAACTCAATTTCATCGTGTTCTACAACTCTTAGGATGCAGTATGGACTAAAAAACCGTTTCTCCGACACCCATGTCAGTTGAGTACTAGGGATGGAAATCTCGGTTTTTTTTCCGAGACCGAGACCGAGACCACGAAACCGAGGCTACTGAGACCGAGACCAAATTCCGAGACCGCCAACACCGAGGCTTTGGGTCATTTTTTGCCATTTTTTTACCTATAGTGGTGCGGGAAAAAAACCCTACGCGTTTTGTGGGGAAAAAACCCTAGTGCTTCTTGGCCGAACCTCACGACATAGGACCTTTTTGAGTATGCAGGTGGAAAGCGCATCCAAAACTGAGTTACCACACCAATTTCTGTGCAGTTTTGAGGCCTGTAGCATTTTTTATAAAATTTCAAAATTTTGCATGTTGAAAAATTACAAAGTGACAAAATTTTCCAAAAACACTTTTGACCAACGCCGTTTGCATTTTTCAAGAGAGTTACCTTTCCTCTATACTTCGAAGCTCGAAAACTGTGAAAAACGTTGTGGTTGACCTGTGACTGGTCAAAGTTTGTGCGGGAAAAAAACCCTATTGCGGGGAAAAAGACCCTATTTTGTTTGGCGGCATTTTTTTGCTAAACTCACCCATTGTTGCTACTAAAGTTGGTTCATCTGGGCTAACAACATGCGTAGAGTTCATTACAACCGTTTATTTCGCCGCAAAACGTCGTTTTTTGTCATTTTGGGCCATACCCCGACACCCCTTACGAAACCTGTTTTGGTGATGTTTCACCACAATTTGGCATTTTTTGCAATATTTAGGTTTTAGCTGCTGCGTACCACTTAAATCCAAGAATGATAGACGCGGGCGGTGTTTGTCCGCTGTTTCTAACGTAATAAGCGCAAAAATCTGTTTTTAATGCTTTTAAATACGGAAAAAATGCATATTTGGGCAGAAGTAATTTCTGCCAAAAAAGGTCGATTTTTGAAGAATCATTGTGAGTCACATGGATGTCGGAGAAACGGTTTTTTTTTAGTCCATACTGCAGCCTAAGACTTGTAGAACATGATGAAATTGTGTTTATACTCCCTGCTAATAGAACAACCAGAAAAAGTGATAGGGTTTTTTCCCCGCATTAGGGTTTTTTTCCCGCATAGGGTTTTTTCCCCCGGAGGTTTCGAGACTCATTACTCAAAAACGTGGGTAGTTACAATCTATTTTATTAGTGCAACAGTTAGGCGAAAGATGGCCGTTATAGCAGCCGCGAGCATTAATGGATCCGATTTATGTGGAGCACAGGACGACCCGAAAAGTTGAAAATAGGGGTTTTTTTCCCGCACCACTATTTTTTTGATGACTTTTTACAAGTTTTTAAGCAAAATTACAAGACCATGGTCAGACACCTTATGGCTTTTTATCCCAGCTTTTATGAATACCAAAAAGCCTGGATAAAAAGCTGAGCTTGGTTTTATGAATACGAAAAGCCGGGATTTTAAGCCGGGCTTGCTCAAAGCTCGGATAAAAAGCCGAGCTTGCACTTTTATTAATACGGGTGCCAGGGTTTTTAATATACATCAGGGTATATAAATAGGCAAATATATACATCAGGATTTTTTTTTCAAAAAAATTTGTGTGCATAATTGTGCAAAATTTTAATTTTAGTGTGCAAAATTTTATTTTTTTGTGCAAACTGTAAATGCGTTTTCTTTGCCTATGTAACAGCAAATAATATACCGGTTTTTATACCTCTAGAGGCATATGTACGTATATACATTAAGTGGCGTCCGCGTACCCAGAAAAAAATTTGGGGGAATACCTATTCGATTTTTTGTAATGTGTTAAATGCACTTTGTATCAAGTTTAACACTTTGATTCGCATTATAAATGCAAGATCACTAAGCCTGAAAGTCGCAGGGGTGTGGGGGCAAGATTTTTTCAATTGTTTTGCCGAATTCTGTCAACTGGAAACATCATAATTTTTTTGCGACAGGAAAATTAAAACAAAAAATGGAAACGACACATCAGACAGCAGTGGCGTACCCAAAAAAATTTCGTGGGGGGATGGGGAATGACGTTTCAATTTTTTGAAACGAGTTAAAATGCGCTTTTTAGCAATTTTAACACTTAAATTCGCAAAACAAACGCAAGAGCACTGAGCCATTAGGTAGCACTAGTGCACCAGTATGCACTAGTGTAAGGCTTTGATGAAACATGATAACAAGGAATAGTAAGCCACAGAATCGCAGGGTCTGGGGGCGGGAGCCCCCAGGAAAAAAATTGGGAGAATTTTTTGATTTTTAAGCAAAATTTGGTCAATTGGAAACTTATTGGAAATTTTTTTGGTTGGGCCATAAAAACTGAAGGGGGGGCCCTTGTGTTAAAATTCACTGGTAAAAAAATTTCCTTCTGGGGGGGGGGGGCGGGAGAATTTTCTCCATCCCTTCTAGCCTTCTAGGTACGCCCTTGTCACGCATATGCATAAAATCGTACCAGTGGCAGATTCAGGAATTTTTTCGGGTTTGGGTGGAGCAATACTCCCACTGCGTGGGACAGTTTTGTTTAGAAACATATATAGATGCCGTAGTTTGTAGAGGTCTGGGCCTGTGGAGCTACAGACGTGCGGTTTTTGACAGCGTGTAACGTGAATTTTAGAAAAATATACCTCTAAAAATTTGAACACGCAATTATTAACGCGAATCATGCAATCTGCTTGCTAGCCAGCTTTTGCGAAAAAGCAGTATATATAGAAACCTGCCGCAGAGTCATAAATGCAAACCAAAAAGGTGTGTGTATGTCAAGTTAGACGAAAATTTTTTGGAAAATTTTTTCATTTTTGAAAACGTGTGTGCCTCAGAGACTGGATCCGGATCCGGCCGGATCTAGTGGATCCTGATCCGGCATAAATTTTGGATCCGGTCGATCCCTAATATATATACATATTACATATTATACATTTATATTATATATACACACCCCCTGCACCCCCCGCTGGAACCGCCCCTTCTATATTATATGAATATATATACGACAGCGCCCAACCCTAGAATAGGAGAAAAACCACTCAATGCGGATTTTTGAAATTTAATTGTTTAATAACTTAAAATATATGCAAGCGAATGACTTTTAATTTGGTGTGTGTATCCGCCTAGTGGAAGGCTATATATATGCCTGCAAAATTTCAGAGATATTGGTTGAGTTTAACTTGAGATATGAAAATAAGACTTTTGCAAACTTGACACTTTCCCTCTTTTTTTATGTCAACAGCTCTAACTAACTGGACGCTTGTGGGGTTGTCAGTATATGTTTTTCACATTTAGTTTCAAAAAAGTGACAAAGTGACGAGCCATTTTTTTCAATTTCGTCCCCGTTTGGTCTCTGCTGCTTTTTGGGGTCCGAAAAAAAACAAAGTCCCGAAATTTTCTAGCCAACTTTTGAGAAGTCACGCAAATGAGGTAGCCTTCATCTCTCATGCTGGGTAGTGTAGTGGTGCTATAGTACATCTGCTATTTTGGAGTCGATCGTGTAACTGTAGCGCTGGGGAGGGGGCTCGGAAGGTAATTCACGTGTATTACGGGGGTAGGCTACCTATGGGCAGTACAGCCTAGACGGTTATAGATGGAGGTCTGTCGTTTTGTATGCGAATATAAACCTGTATACTGTACATCGCAGGGTGCCAATAGTTTTGCTGTCAGATTTTCCTAGTAGCCACAACTGGTGCACCCCCCTCTGGCACCCTGGAAAACATGGTTTTTCCTGACTTCGTCAACGTATAACGTTTTAATGGCTAATAACTCGTACTGTCTTGTTATTACGACACAATATATATATATATATATATATATATATATATATATATATATATATATATATATATATATTAGGGATAGACCGCTGGCTCGGCTCGGCTCGGCTCGGCTGCCGAGCCGGCCGGCTCGGCTCGGCTCGGCAAATTGCCTTTGGCTCGGCAATTTTGCCGAGCCAGGCCGAGAGCTGAGACAGTCGTGAATTTTCAAGAACTAACTTTCGAAAGTTTTAAAACTCTTCCCAGAAACCAAAAAGCTAGAGCTGTATATATGGTTTTTGTGTTTTTTCGTTCCGCTCTCCGCTCTCTCATACCGGTATATCTCGGGGGGAGTGCGGCCGCCCTACCCCGTTTTTTATTGGAATTACTTCATGTAAGAATATGTATGTATTAGGCGCAATTTGTTTGCCTAATATACTGTTTTGTGTTACATTTATATCATTGCAAAAACGACATTTTTAATAAATTTGCTGTCCGCATTGCGATATCCAAAAGTTTAGTAAATTTTCAATTTTTCACTCTGGCGCCCTTTGCACAAAATATATACCTGAAAAAGCGGTGGGAAAATAAGCAATATTCCATGGTTCTTCAGATATAGTAAAAGTGAAAAAATTTATAATATAATATAAAAAATATAAATACATTTACTCATATTGTTGGTAAAAGCCGGCTTCGTGACGAAAATGGACGAAAAAAAAAAAACTTTGTGGCTTACTATTCGTTGATATTATCATTTATCAAAGCCAATGCATGCCTGCAAGAGTACATTCTGCTGAACTTATTTGTGTAATATACTGTCTATGATGTTCCCATCTTTTGTTTTACTTTTCTTGTCGGGAAATATTTCTGATACGTCTCCAGTTGACTAAATTCTGCCTAAAAATTTCAAAAATCTCCATTTTTTCCTGGGGGCTGCCGCCCCCAGACCCCTGCCATCTGTGGATTAATTGTCTTCGCGTTTTCACCACTGGCGGGCCGAATCCCTCGGCTGTCTCTGAATTTAGGAAGGAGCCTCCCCCATCCCCTCCAACTGCATGAGTATCAAATAAAAGCTCTAATTCTTCCTTGCTTCTTGACGAAAGTTAAAAATTTGTCACTTAAAAAACTTGTGCCCCAAAACATTGATTCCCGGAGCGCACGATTAAATTTTGATAAAACCCAAAATTACCCATAGCCGGCCGGCTCGGCTCGGCTCGGCCCGGCATGCCGCGCCGGCCGGCTCGGCTCGGCTCGGCCCGGCATGCCGAGCCGGCCGGCTCGGCTCGGCTCGGCTCGGCACCGAAATTCCCGGCTCGGTCTTTAATATATATATATATATATATATATATATATATATATATATATATATATATATATATATATATATATATAGATATATATTTATATCAGTGGCGGATCCAGGAATTTTTTTCGGGGGGGGCGCGACCCCCCCCCCACTCGGCCATTACAAATACAATACAAATTTTCTGGTGCGGGGGTCTGGGGGTGGCAGCCCCCAGAAGCTGAGCACCTTTTCTGTTTTTGACCCCGGGATATCCTCTAAAATCTGTAACTTTTATCAAAACACACAGTTGCGGGGGTCTGGGGGCGGCAGCCCCTAGAAGCTGAGCACCTTTTCTGTTTTTGACCAGGGGACATCTTCTAAAATCTGTAACTTTTATCAAAACACACAGTTGCGGGGGTCTGGGGGCGGCAGCCCCCAGAAGCTGGGCAACTTTTTTGTTTTTGACCATGCGATATCCTCGAAAATCTGTAACTTTTATCAAAACACACAGTTGCGGGGGTCTGGGGGCGGCAGCCCCCAGAAGCTGGGCAACTTTTCTGTTTTTGACCCCGCGATATCCTCGAAAATCTGTAACTTTTATCAAAACACACAGTTGCGGGGGTCTGGGGGCTGCAGCCCCCAGAAGCTGGGCAACTTTTCTGTTTTTGACCCCGGGATATCCTCAAAAATCTGCACCTATTTTCAAACTATATATACTAAAGTAGAGAGACGTTACTGTTTTTGAGGGTATTGCTATGGACAGAATTTTTTCAAAACTGCTCCGTTCACTATGCCGCAATTAGCAAAACGATAGATTACAATGCAAAAAAGTGAGTTAGTCGTATCAGAAATTGTTTCCAACCTGGCAATTAAAACAAATGGGGAACGTCACATCAGTGTATTAGACCAGCAGGGGTACCATACATTATGGTATACAAATTTGGTGAGCAAAATTTCCAAATCCTTAGCATTTGCCCCGTATTTTGCCCAAAAAACCTTGCGATCAGAGTATCATACAGTGTATTACACGAGTAAATGCAACACAATGTACTCTTGTAGACATGCATAGGCTTTGATGATAGATGATAACAAGGACCAGAAAATTGCGGGGGTCTGGGGGCGGCAGCCCCCAGCAAAAAAATTGGAGAAATTTTTGATTTTTAGAGCAAATTTGGTCAATTGGAGACGTATCGGAAATTTTTTCGGTCGGGCAATAAAAACCAAAGGGGGGACCCTTGTGTAAAATTTCAGTCTAAAAAAATTTCGGGGGGCCCCCGCTAAAAATTTCCTAAAAATTGCCCCCGGGTCTAATTTCGCCCCCCCTATCCTAAAAACTTCGGGGCGTCTAAAAAAAATTCGCCCCCCCGGTCTAAAAAAAATTTCGCCCCCCCTATCCCCCCCCCCCCCGCGTCTCTATATTCGGGCCCCCCCTGGATCGCGCTCCCCCCCCCCACACACCCCCCCACACACACACACACCATATATATATATATATATATATATACACACACACACACACACACACACACATATATATATATATATATATATATATATATATATATATATATATATATATATATATGTATATATATTTTTTATACAGCCCAAGCCCCCCCCCATAGGAAGTGGCACCCCAGGAAAAATGGCTCAAGTCTCTTGTGAAAGGAAAGGTGGCCTAAGAAAGTACGGGTAACAAAATAACTCTAATATGTCTTCACTTTAACCAATTTTAAGGGTTATTTAAACCCCAAAAAACGAATATTAGGTACAGTCCTATGGTGTAGTGCCCCCTTCTTCCCATAAATCAAAATGTGGTGGAACAACTGTGAAAAAGGTTAATTTTAATTGCCGAACACGAATATAACGTCACTTTGACCAAAATTAATGTTTATATAAACCTAAAATAATGACAAATACGAACAGGCCAATTGTGTACTGTTAGTGGCTTTGCAGAAATAAGTAGGTGGTGGAGCATACACATGCGCGACTATCACTTTTCAGAATGTATTATTTTCACACATATAGTGGTGCGGGGAAAAAAACCCTATTTTCAACTTTTCGGGTCGTCCTGTGCTCCACATAAATCCGATCCATTAATGCTCGCGGCTGTTATAACGGCCGTCTTTCGCCTAACTGTTGCACTAATAAAATAGATTGTAACTACCCACGTTTCTAAGTAATGAGTCTCGAAACCTCCGGGGGAAAAAACCCTATGCGGGAAAAAACCCTAATGCGGGGAAAAAAACCCTATCACTTTTTCTGGTTGTTCTATTAGCAGGGAGTATAAACACAATTTCATCATGTACTACAAGTCTTAGGCTGCAGTATGGACTAAAAAAACCGTTTCTCCGACATCCATGTGACTCACAATGATTCTTCAAAAATCGACCTTTTTTGGCAGAAATTACTTCTGCCCAAATATGCATTTTTTCCGTATTTAAAAGCATTAAAAACAGATTTTTGCGCTTATTACGTTAGAAACAGCGGACAAACACCGCCCGCGTCTATCATTCTTGGATTTAAGTGGTACGCAGCAGCTAAAACCTAAATATTGCAAAAAATGCCAAATTGTGGTGAAACATCACCAAAACAGGTTTCGTAAGAGGTGTCGGGGTATGGCTCAAAATGACAAAAAACGACGTTTTGCGGCGAAATAAACGGTTGTAATGAACTCTACGCATGTTGTTAGCCCAGATGAACCAACTTTAGTAGCAACAATGGGTGAGTTTTATATATATATATATATATATATATATATATATATATACAATTCAAGTGTCAGCTTTCCTGTCGTCAAGTAAAATGGCTGCAGCGGAAAAAGATATAGGATTATTATAAAAATGCCCTTTCACCAAGGGCAGCAGTGTGGGTAGAATAGGAAAGTTGGCTGATCTTAGCGGACAAGAGTTGCGTCAGAATAGGCATTTTTTTTGGAATATTTAGGCTTTAGCTGCTGCGTACCACTTCAATCCAAGAATTCTAGACGCGGGCGGTGTTTTTCCTCCGTTTCTGACGTAATTGGCGCAAAAATCTAGTTTTAATGCTTTTACATACTGAAAAATGCATATTTGGGCTACAGGGTTTTTTTTAGTCAAAAATGGCGTCATTTGCAGAAATGAAACTTAAAAATGACGTTCAGAAAATAAAAATGACGAAGCTTTGACGAAAGGTTTTGAGCAAATATTGACGTTGATTTGACCAAATTCGGCCTAAAAATTGAAAAAATCTCCAATTTTTTCTGGGGGCTGCCGCCCCCAGACCCCTGCAACTTAGTGGCTTACTAGTCTTTCTTATTAACTTTCATTAAAGCCTCTGCATGTGTGCACGAGTACATTTATATACCTATCTAGTGTACTACCTCATGTGACGTTCTGCTTCTGACGTGATTTGCATTCATATAATTTCTCGGCTGGAAAGAATTTCTGAGACGTCTTCATTTGACCAAGTTTGGTCTAAAAAGTGAAAAATTCTCTAATTTTGTTTTTAAGGGTTGTCGCTCTTAGACCCCTGCATTCTTGTGGCGTAATGTTTTGGGTATTATGAGCTCAAATGTTAAATCTGGTGTTTTCGGTCGGCCAAAAATAGTATAATGTTCGCACAATATGCGCTGTTATCGGCAAATTTTTGTGTTAAATTCTGGGGTTTTTGCTGGGCCAAACGCTAGCATTGGCGAAAATTTTTGAGAGGCTGCTAAAACTTTGTTTAGTTTGTTTTGAAAAATTTTTTATAGCTCCTTAATTCACTAAATTATGTAAAAAATTAAAAAAAATTTCCTATGCGTCCCCAATAATTGACCGTTTTTTTACCATTAAACGCAAAAAATTTCCTTATGACTACTTTTACACACATCTTCAATTATCACACACACACAGTCTTGCAGCCAAGTATTATAATATTATGTTTTTGTTGTTCAGTATCTTACTAAAACTGTCACAGTTACCATTTCAAATGTCTCGGAATAAATCAAAACAGTTTCAGCTTCGCCATGGGAGTTGCTACATACAATGCCAATCCCATGAACTTTGTCAAAGCTTCCTGGCGAAAAAACCCAGGTTTAAATTGCAGAAAAGTCCACTTAAAGCATTATTACAAAGTGACAGGAAGGGGGCAGCCCATCAAGGCATAATGCCCTACACGGACCCCTGTAGGGACCTGACGCTTTGTAACGGAGATGAGTACCGCATATGAGTGCGGACACGCCAAAGGATAGTTATCTATCCGCGGGTTACCTTTACCTTTCCCTTTTTTGTTACAAAAAATCGAAAAGTCATGCTCTCTCCGAATTTTTTTACTTTAAATTTGACCGAAATCTTCGGCACATAGACGTACAAGGGGGTCAGGGAAGCAAGCTACCCCCAGATTTGGGATTCCGGGACAAGCAAACCTAAAGTTTAAAGTTAAGGGTGCCAGAAAACTCCTCAAAGATAAAAAAGGTGCCAGAAAACTAAAAATTTGCCCCAGATTGCTTTAAAAATGAGCGAAAAGCTAAAAAATTGCGAAAAATATGCAAATTTTACAAAAAATTCATATTTTTAGGCCGTTATGAGTTCAAGTCCCCAATATGTCGGACAAGACCCCCTAAAATTTTGAAAACTCCGGGAAAAGCCCCCCACCAGACTGAGATTATAGCAGGCGGGGAAAAAAACCCGCATTTTCATATTTCGTCATGTAGCTCATAGACTATACGTTTTCACGGGAAACCAAAAAAATCTGTCGTAGGCCTAACCTTGCTCTAAACGCTGGGGCCGGTTTCATTTCGCTATCTCTTACCGTTTTTTGGCGGGAAGCCAAAAACTTCCCGGGGAAAAAACCCATTTGGGGAAAAAACCCCACCCCATAAATCACCCGAAAAGTGTGTTAGCGGTAGTTTTTCAACGCTATGGCACGTATTTGGAGTAGTAGAGGCCCTTGATACCAAAACTATACGCAGATTTGCTATAGGGCCTCAGGGACACAAGTTTGAAAACTGCCCTTCGCAGCCCATTATAAAATTTTGAATTTTCAGATTTGAAAACAAAACACCTTAATTTCGCCTGAAAATATTGAAAACAACTAAAAAGTTGTGATAACGCTTCAAATGCATGCAAAATTTGCACTTTATGGCTACTTTTTACGCCATCGACCCTCTGTGGGGGGTACCCTGAGTGGGTGTGACTGCTCGTGACGGGCATATTTTACTTTCGTTCGGTTATTTGGCGTTTAAACACGATAAATTAATAGATTAAAATTAAAAACGTACAAAAAACTGGCAATAGTACCAGAAAATACAACTTTCCACCCCAAAAGGACCTCAAAATGACAAAGTCCGACTGTTAGGCCCGTATTCCAGAATCCGATCGCGAAAGTGTCAGTTTGCGCATTTGTGCTAATAATAAACGTCTTTTTGCACTACCATGAGTCTTTTGGAGTAGCTACTAGGTTTTTCGACATCACCAGACCATTTTCAAAAAGTGGGTTTTTTCCCCCACATGGGTTTTTTTACCCCGTCTAATTTCGGTCATGCCCCCCCTCGTACGAAAGAAGGAGGGACCTGCCACTGCGGTCATGAATAGAGAAAGGGTAGTCCTCTGTAAAAGTTTTTTTACATTTGAGCTCGCATCTCTTAGTGCTGAGAAATAGACTCCAAAATTCACCTCCCTTGGAGCCATGTCGGGTCAAAAATGGGGGGGGTCCAATTTTTGACTCATAAAAAATACCAGCGAAAACCCCTTTTGGATACTGCTTATATACGTTTGCCTACAGGGCCTGTACTATACGCTGGCAAATTTTCAGACCTGTACCACGTACCCAAGTTCCGGAACTGGGGTGGGTTTTTTCCCCCAAAAAATGGGGTGGGTTTTTTTTCCCCGCCTGCTATACATGTATATACATACAAGCATACATGTACAAAAAGCACAAAAACTTTGGGTAATACCCCTCCCGCTCCCCCTGGTGGGACCCTTCCCCCCATCGGTCTACTCAAGTTTGACTCCCCTGTCAAAAAAAAAGCAATTTAGTAATTTACATCTTTTCTTGGCCAAAAAACACAGATTTCAACAAATTTTGGCCAAAATTAGGTAAAAAAACCGCTTAAATTTCATAAAAAAATATGTATGATTACGCTAACTAGCAATATTGCTGCAGCGCAACGGTACTGTAAAGCCATAATCTAATTTTGACGAACGAAAAATAAAAATGACGACAGGAATTTAAAAATGACGCCAGAATGATGAAATCCGATTTTGAAAAAAAAACCCTGTTTGGGCAGATATCATTTCTGCCAAAAGGGTATTTTTGAAAAATTGTTGTGAGTCACATGGGTGTCGGAGAAACAGTTTTTTAGCCCATACTGCAGCCCAAGAGTTGTAGAACACGATGAAATTGAGTTTATACTCACTGCTAATAGAACAACCGAAAAAAGTGATGGGGTTTTTTTCCCCGCATTAGGGTTTTTTGCCGAAGGTTTCGAGGCTCATTACTCAGAAACGTGAGTAGTTGGAATCCATTTTATTAGTGCAACGGCGAAAGATGGCCGTTATAATAGCCGCCGCCATAATAATATAATTAATAGATCCGATTTATGTGGAGCACAGGACGATTCGAAAAGTTGAAAATAGGGTTTTTTTCCCGCACCACTATAATAGTTTTTGCCTTCCTCATTTAATTAAATCGCAATGTACGGTGCAAATTATTAGGGTACGCACAATAGTGGTACTGATACAGACCCCGAAACACTGATTTATCTGTCGAAATTAATATAAGATTCATAATGCATGGCATAAGGTCATTTAACGTTAAAATATCTGGTTTCAGAGATGTCTATCCCCAGATCCTAGGGGTGTAGTCATTTGCCTTTCCGCTCAAAAAAAGGTCCGCTCACCGGCCTGAACCCCGATAATTTTTTCAGTTAAAAGTATTAGCTTAAACCCCGTTCTTCCCTGTCAACGACTCCCCACCCAAAATTCCGCAGCTCCACATGTGTGGTCTTTACTGAGTAGTGAGTTCTTCTATTTGTAGGCCAAAGAAACAACATATATACATGTTGTTTTGGCATGAAACAGTGTAAAAAAACTTTTCAAAAAACGTTAAAAAATTTTGAGCATTCGAACTTAAAAATGAGCATCGAATTTTAAAAATGAGCATGAATTGAGCATCGGCCGTTTTGAAAAAACCCTGATATATATATATATATATATATATATATATATATATATATATATATATATATATATATATATATATATATATATATATATATATATATATATATATATATATATATATAATATATATTAGGGATAGACCGCTGGCTCGGCTCGGCTCGGCTCGGCTGCCGAGCCGGCCGGCTCGGCTCGGCAAATTGCCTTTGGCTCGGCAATTTTGCCGAGCCAGGCCGAGAGCTGAGACAGCCGAGAATTTTCAAGAACTAACTTTCGAAAGTTTAAAAACTCTTCCCAGAATCCAAAAAGCTAGAGCTGTATTATATACTGTTTTTGTGTTTTTCCGTTAATAAACCACTCTCTCATACCGGTATATCCCGGGGGGAGGGCGGCCGCCTACCCATTTTTTATCGGAATTACTGCATGTAAGAATATGTGTGTATTAGGCGCAATCCATATAGTAATATTGTTGGTAAAAGCCGACTTCGTGGCGAAAATGGACGTAAAAAAACGGGCCCTACACAGGAACCTGAATTTTCTGTAAAATTTTTTCAGTTACACATTTTTCAGACGTTTTTTACAATATCCAGCATTTTACAGACTTTCAGTGGAATTTCAGATAATTTTCAGAATAATTCAGGCAAAGTTCAGATAATTTTTACCCAGAATTCAGAGATTCTGAATTTTATCTGAAAAAATGTTACTGGCTAATTCTACAGAAAATTCAGATTTACTGGTTTTCCTGTACTTTCAAGTTTCATCCTTTTGTCGACGTCATTGTGTATATAGCTATCGATATGAAAACTGATGAATTTTTATTGAATTTTCGCACAATTTGCAGTTTGCCACCAAAAGTAGCAAACATTTAGGGTACCCCGCTCCCGTAGTCAAGGGTCCCCACAAAGGTCCCCCCTTTGGTTTTTATCGCCCGGCCGAAAAAAATTTCTGATAGGTCTCCAATTGACCAAATTTGGCCTAAAATGCAAAAAATTCTCATTTTTTTCTGGGGGCTGCCGCCCCCAGACCCCTGCAACTTAGTGGCTTACTATTCGTTGATATTATCTTTTAACAAAGCCAATGCATGTCTGCAAGAGTAGATTCTGCTGAACTTACTTGTGTAATATATATATATATATATATATTCCATATATTATATATATATATATATATATATATAGATATATATATATAATATATATATATTCAAAAATCTCAATCTCTACACGATCTATCGCCAACTTAACTATCTCTCTATTCTCTCTCGTCCACAACGTGCCGTATGTATCTGTATCTAATTAAGGAACACTTTACTCCATATATATATATATATATATATATATATAACTCTAATCCTTTTCAAAAATCTTAAAAATCAAATACGCACGAAAAAAACCCAAAAACCAAGCCGCCCCCCCCACCCACCCCCTATTAGGGATAGACCGCTGGCTCGGCTCGGCTCGGCTCGGCAAATTGCCTTTGGCTCGGCAATTTTGCCGAGCCAGGCCGAGAGTTGAGACAGTCGTGAATTTTCAAGAACTAACTTTCAAAAGTTCAAAAACTCTTCCCAGAATCCAAAAAGCTAGAGCTGTATATACGGTTTTTGTGTTTTTCCGTTAATAAACCGCTCTCCCAAACCGGTATATCACGGGGGGAGGGCGGGCGCATTACCCATTTTGTATTGGAATTACATACTTCATGTAAGAATATGTGTGTATTCGGCGCAATTTGTTTGCCTGATATACTGTTTTGTGTTACATTTATATCATTGCAAAAACGACATTTTCAATAAATTTGCTGTCCGCATTGCAATATCCAAAAGCTTAGTAAATTTTTCAATTTTTCACTCTGGCGCCCGTTGCACAAAATAGCTGCAAAACGGTGGGAAGATTAAGATATATAAGCAATATATATTCCATAGTTCTTCAGATATAGTAAAATTGAAAAAATTTAACATATAGTAATATCGTTGGTAAAAGCCGGCTTCGTGGCGAGAATGGACGTCAAAATAAATCTGGCCCTTCATAGGAATCTGAATTTTCTGTAAAATTTTTTCAGTTACACATTTTCAGATGTTTTTTTACAAATTCCAGCATTTTACAGACTCAGAGGAATTTCAGAGAATTTTCAGAATAATTCAGGCAAAGTTCAGATAATTTCACCCAGAATTCAGAGACTCTAAAATTTATTTGAAAAAATGTTACTGGCTAATTCTACAGAAAATTCAGATTTATTGGTTTTCCTGTACTTTCAAGTTTCATCCATTTGTTGACGTCACTGTGTAGCTATCGATATGAAAATGGATGAATTTTTATTGAATTTTCGCACAATTTTCAGTTTGCCACCAAAAGTAGCAAACATTTAGGGTACCCCCCTCCCGTGGTAGGTCCTGCACTGCGAAGGGCGTAGTCGGGGGCGGGGGGTCGCTACCCCTCTTCTTTGGGTCGAACCTGAAGAAAATGTCTACAAGGGTCCCCCCTTTGGTTTTTATCGCCCGGCCGAAAAAAATTTCTGATAGGTCTCCAATTGACCAAATTTGGCCTGAAATTCAAAAAATTCTCATTTTTTTCTGGGGGCTGCCGCCCCCAGACCCCTGCAACTTTGTGGCTTCCTATTCGTTGATATTATCTTTTATTAAAGTCAATGCATGTCTGCAAGAGTACATTCTGCTGAACTTACTTGTGTACTATATATATATATATACTGTCTGATATGATGTTCCCATCTTTTGTTTTACTTTTCTTGTCAGAAAATATTTCTGATACGTCTCCAGTTGACTAAATTATGTCCAAAAATTTCAAAAATCTCCATTTTTTTCCTGGGGGCTGCGGCCCCCAGACCCCTGCTATCTGTGGCTTATTTCTCTTCGCGTTTTCACCACTGGCGGCCCGAATCCCTCGCCTGTCTCTGAATTTAGGAAGGAGCTTACCCCGTCCCCTCCAACTGCATGAGTATCAAATATCAAATAAATATCAAATAAAAGCTCTAATCCTTTTTTGCTTCTTGACATAAGTCCAAATTTGTCACTTAAAAAAGTTGTGCCCCAAAACATTGATTCCCGGAGCGCACGATTAAATTTTGATAAAACCCAAAATTAACCATAGATGTCATTGCCGTCGGCTAGTGGAAATGTCTTTGTTTGGTAGCTTCCTTCTAGCTCGTTAACAGCAGACGATTTTTGTTCTTTTGAAATAGTGACTAAATCAAAAACGTCGACTTCGACAGTGCAAATATTCCGAGAGAGTGTGTCGGCTACTACATTATCTTTTCCTGCAATGAACTGAACGTCGTCGACGAATTCTGCCAAAAAAGAAAGTTGACGATGTTGCTTTGGGTCAATACTTGTCTTTTTGTTGAATGCGCTTACTAATGGCTTGTGGTCTGTAAAAGCAATTACGTGGCGCCCTTCCAGGAGGTGTTGAAATTTTCGTACCGAGTCGTAAAGGGCAAAAAGTTCTCGTTCGAACGTGGACCACTTGCGTTGAGCTTGTGAAAATTGGCGTGAATAGAAAGCTAAGGGTACAGAACTGGTGCCGCGTGAAACGTGCAGAGCTGCTCCGTAAGCTACAGCAGACGCGTCTGTCGTCAGTGTGTAAAACTGATCGTCAGAAGAAGGGTAGTAAAGTAGGGTTGATTCTCCAATTTTCGACTTGAGATCTTGAAATGCCTTTTCGTGAATGTCGAGCCAGTTATACTCAGATTTTGAATTAGCTGTTGGTTGCGACTCGCGTAATAAGTCGTACAATGGCGATGCGATATTAGCGAAGTTAGGCACGTGCTGACGATAGAAGCTGAACATTCCTATCAAACGACGAAGGTCACTGTAGCTTTTAGGTGCAGGGATATTCAATAGACTTTCAATTTTGTCCGGCTTGGGACGAATGCCGGCAGCGGAAATGCGATAACCCAAGAAGTTTAGTTCCTCGTGAAAGAAATCACACTTCGCAAAGTTAATTTTTATCCCGAACTTTCGTAATCTTTCGAAAATAGTTTCTAAATGTTTCATATGCTCAGTTTCGTTTGTGGAAGCAATGAGCACATCGTCGACGTAACCGAAAGCAAAGTCAAGGCCACGTAAAACTTCGTCGATGAACCGTTGGAAGGTACAGCCAGAGTTACGAAGACCGAAAGGCATTCGGACAAATTCGTAAAGCCCGAAGGGTGTGGTAATGGCCGTTTTACAAACGTCCTCTGGATCTACTGGGATTTGATGATAGGCTTTGACTAAGTCCAGAGAAGAGTAAATTTTGGTACCTTTCAGATTTGACGTGAATTGAAGAAGATGAGGCAGGGGGTAACGGTCGGCGACAGTGTTTCTGTTCAGTAAACGGTAATCGCCGCACGGCCGCCAATCGCCTGGCTTTTTCTTTGGGACCATGTGAAGAGGACTAGCCCAGTTACTTGAGGAGGGTCGGATAATACCGTCTTTTAGCATGGACTCGAAGAAAGTTTTGGCAACTTTCAATTACGTTTTGCATTGCAAATTACCAAATTGCAGTTACCAGTTTGTCGCTGGATTTGCATCTGTTGCGAGACCTTTACATGACCTTCTGAAAAAGGGTCAAAAGTTTCTATGGGGGGAAGCAGAGAACAAGTCTTTCATGACACTGAAGAGCAAATTGGCTGCAGCTACAGCACTGCATCACGTCAGAGGGCCTCCAGAAGTAAAAGAAGTACATCTGTTGCTCGAAACAGATGCCAGTGGCTACGGTATTGGCGCAGTTTTGTACCAGCGGGTAAATGAAGAAAACCAGCCAATCTCGTTTCAGTCTAAGTCACTAACAACAGCCGAACGCAATTATTCTACCATAGAAAAAGAAGCATTAGCTGTGGTCTGGGCGGTGAAGACGTTCCGGCAACTTTTGAAACTTGCAACTGTGCCAATTGAAATTCACACTGACCACAAGCCTTTGACGGCAATAATGCGCTTGTGGAAAGATAGCCCTCCTAATCAACGAATTGCTTGCTGGATGGAGACTTTACGGCAATTTGAACCGGTAAAGATTGTCCACAAGCCAGGAAAAGAAAACAAAATGGCGGATGCACTGTCTCGGTTGAGATGCTTGAAAGTGTTGCCATTACACCCATTCAATGAAGCTGATTTGGTGGTAGCTTATGCAAATGAAGGCACAAGTGAAGACTTTGAAACAATGGGTCTACTACAGCGTGACAATTTGTGGTATTTAGAGGAAGGAGATACTTCACGTCTGTATATACCACGGCAAATGCGGGAACAATTGGTGACCGAACAGCACGCAGGAGTCTTGGGTGGTCACTTTTCTGGAAAAAGGGTTGCAACTGACCTAAAAAGACGGTATTTTTGGCCAGGAATGGATAAAGACGTGCGACAACAAGTTGCAGAGTGTCAAGTGTGCAAACAAAGAAGACCTGGTCTGCGCGAAATACCAGAGCAGTCTCCTATCAAGGTTAGCCATCCAGGTCAATTGATGGCTGTGGATATTACCGTGTACCCCAGAAGTCATTGTGGCAACAAATATGTTTTGGTCTGTATCGACGCATTTTCAAAGTTCTGTTACGCCGAAATTATACCCAACTTGACCGCCGACGCTGTAATTCAGGAAATTAGGAAAGCTTTTGCGGTGATGGGTGTGCCAGGAAAGTTGCTGACAGATCAGGGTAAATGTTTCGTATCTACAAAACTGGCCAAATTCTGTGAAGAATACAAGGTAAAACTAATTCATACGACACCGAACCATCCCCAGGCAAATGGCATAGTAGAGCGGACAATTCGTACTCTTTCTGACATTATTGCTAAGAAAGCCTATATATATATCTACTAACATCACGCAGGGTTGTATATGCCGTGCGAAATTGGATTTAGCAGATTTGTTTTAATTTTATCAAGAGTACATAATAGCGTCTCACTCTATGTAGAAGAAGAGTGAGACACTCTCCAGCGTGCCTGTGTTCTAGCACAGGCAGATGCGCTGGTCGTTTTCAGCCTACATGTTGACATTCTATGCAACATGTGACTGGCCAATCAGCGCGTAGATTCCCTGCGTAACACACTTTAGTATATAATCGCTGATGCGTTGATAAGCATTAAGATAGAGTTAAAAGCTTAATAACTCATTATTTATTCATAGTCTGCTTGCAAAAACATTAAAAAAGGTTTGCAAATACCTA
>JASANF010004870.1:0-28956 GCA_030248245.1 Trissonchulus sp. WLG1_4
CAAAGTCACTGGAGGGCTCCAGTAAGCATGACACAGTAAGACGTAGTAAAAAGAGGACACTGTTTAGTTTGGAGTGTTGGACATATGTAGCTAGGAAAAAACCCGTCTTCATTAGGCTAAGCTGGCAGAATTTTTCCTGAAAATTTCTATTTTAGTACCGAAGCCTGAGCCTATATGTACTATGCCTAAGCCCCATACTAAGCCTAAGCCCAAAACCCAAGCTAAGCCCAAGCCTAAATTGAGGCCCAGTTTGATTTTAGTCAAAAAATGGACGATTCTGGTGAATTTGGTCAATTTTTCGAAAGGAACGGGTCTAAGTGCCTTTGTTGTGATTTTAAAAAATTGCAAACATTATTTCGACTTCATTTAAACACGTTTAGAACGAAAAAACACGGGTTTCAGAAAAAATTGCAAAAATGTCCCTTACGGAGGGTTCAGATTTCGGAGGTCGTATCTCACAAAATCCAAAAAATGAAATAGGGGTTTTTGAAGCAAAAATACTTCCCCCAGGATGCTCTACTCAATGGTGGTCCACTCTTTCCCCCCCAACTGCATTTAAGCCGGGGGGTGGGGGTGCGGAGCAATGTGAGCCCCAGCTCAAGTACGACCCTCTAGGGGGGTGCTCAGGCCGCAAAGAGGCGGGCTGCAGCACACAGTAGCGTACCTAGGATTTCGCGAAGGGGGGGGGGGCTGAACTGATGGTCGACGACCGGGGGGGGGGGGGGGTGAAACGCGCACGCAGTCCCTGAAGGTTTGGCCTTTTTAGAATTTTTAAACCAATTGCAATCAAAGTTTTACGCAACATGTCGTGCAATCATAGTGGTTGCAGGGGTCTGGGGGCGGCAGCCCCCATAAGCTGAAGCTTTTTTAGAATTTTGAATTAAAATTTGCATTGAAAAAGCAATTCTGAGCAACACGTCGTGAAATCATATATATATATACAGTCGTTGCAGGGGTCTTGGGGCGGCAGCCCCCAGGAAAAAATTTAGAGAATTTTTCATTTTTAGGCCAAATTTGGTGAATTGGAGACGTACAATATATATCGGACATTTTTTCGGACAGGCAATAAAAACTAAAGGGGAAGACAAGACAACCTTGTTTAAAAATTTGCCTTAACCCTTTCATGCCGGGACTTTGTACCTCACCCTAGAGTATTAACACAGAAACCGTGCGCTTTCCATAGTTGAATGCTAAAAATAAACTACAATATCCGCTGTATCTGATGCACAAAAAGCTGACTGCCGGAGTTGCGATTAATTAGCATAATGTGGCCATAAAGAAAATACTACTTTTGGGATGAAAAAAAGTCAAATTTTCACATTGCTTAACTAAGCATAGGTTTTGTTGTATGGCAGTAGAAGTAAAACTTGGCTGCTAAATACAAAGATCTACGATTGGTAAAAAAAGGTTCGAGGATAAGCTGACTGGAACAAATTAGCCAAGTTTAATAGACCCAGATAGAGTATTCATAACGTTGGTGCCATATGGCCCGTCCAGGCATGAAAGGGTTAACATTTCACAACCCCAGTGAGATGACACCGCAAAGGAAAAATTTTTTCGATTTTGAAGCCAAGGATCAAGTTGAGGGAGGGGCCAACGTGCCTTTTTGGCCGAAAATCTTTCGAAGTATGTCTACGGGGGGGGGGGGTGCTATGCGTGCGTACCCAAATTTTTTATCCGAGGGGCGAGGGGGGCCAAAATCGCCGAGGGGGGGCCAAAACCGCTGAGGGGGGCTCTGGCCCACGCCCCCCCTCGCTACGCCACTGAAGGGGGGGAAGGCTAAAATCGCGAAGGGGGGCTGATGTCCCCCTAGCCTACCCCCCCCCCTGGGTACGCCACTGGCAGCACACCCAGCCCCCTGAATACGCCAATGCTTCGGCAAAGGCTGAGGCTAAGGTTTATATAAGTATAGTCTAGGCCTAGAATCTGGCTTACCTTCTCGCAAAGCTATGCACATGTGACTGTGCGTGTGCGTTTGGGTCCAGGTCGATTTGGGCTTAGGCTTATTCCCAGAGTTATTATCAAGCTTAGTTTAGGCTTAAGCTTAATTTTGTAATTCTACAATTTAGTGTACGTTTATATGCATAGCTTTGCAAGAAGGAAAGCTAAGTAGGCTTGGAATTACAAAATCAATACAAAACCGCAGAGGATTCTTGCTTCTGTGACAAGATTTTAATTAGTTCCTTCACAAAAACTATACGCAGTGCTCTATTCCCACCACCGGTTAAATGCAGTTTGGGGGATAGAGGACCTATGTTTTTGAGTAGAGCACCTTGGGGGAACATTTTTGCTTCAAGAATCCGTTTTCATTTTTTGAATTTTCTGAGATACGACCCTCCGGATACTGAGCCCTCGGTGAGGGACGTTTTCGCAATTTTTTTCAAAAAAAGACGGTTTTTTCCGTTCTACCGTATTTAAATAAGGTCAGAATAATGTTCACAACTTTCTAGAATCAAAAGTGCACTTTGATCCAGTTCCTTGCGAAAAAATGGCCAAATTCGTCAGAATCGTCCAAATTTTGACAAAATTGGGATATTTCGGCTTGGGCTTAGGCTTAGCATGGGGCTTATATAGGCTTTTAGGCTGAGTAGCAGGCTTAGACTTAGGCTTAGGCTTAGCCTCAGGCTTAGGAACTAAATTAAAATAGAAATTTTTTGGAAAAATCTAGCCAGTTTAGCCCAGAGAATTCTGCCAGCTACGCCTAGACAATGCATTAACACATTATAGCGCACTCAAACTCAAAACTATCCAATAACAAAGACTACAGCCATACATGTAACAGATCAAAATTTTGGGTACCCCTCAATTCACCCCCCTCCTTGGTGGGACCCCACCTCCCTTGATCCACAAATTTGGGACACCCCTCCTTCCTCCCTTCTTTTACCACAGGTGGGAGCCCACACTACCTCCCCTGGGAGTCGGGGACCGAATTTTGTGGAATCCTCGTTCAATTAAAAAACACTAAAATGCTATTATCGACGGGTCATACTTCAGAAAAATTTTGGATAGGGGATTCTTTTATAAAAAATCTTCCCTCAAATTTTTCCTCCCCACACCGAACAGCAATTGATCTCTTTTTTCTATATCTTTTCGGCTTATATTGTCAAAAATAAACTAAGCGTCTGCGATAACCTACAAAAATATGTTATTGTGGTGAATAACAACTGTTCGAAATCCCACCCATGCCGCTAAGATTGCATGTGGACACATCCACTTAATTTACGATTTGAAAATGATACTCAGATGGAGAAAATCCAATGTAAAAATTGTCCACATCTTTGCTTGAATCTGATTGGCTGAAGCCAAAGCACCGGTTTTACGGAAAAATGTGCCAGTTCACATGCCTATAGCTAATGCACATTAATGAGTTAGATTATGAAATTAAAAGCTCTTATGTAAAAATTTTCGCTCTTTTTACTTAAATAAACAGTTTTTACTTTGGAGATCTCTAGTTTTGGTAAAGTTGAATTTTGTCAAGTTGCTCGTTCGCAACCGGTCAACATTTTTTCAAAAAACTAACGCTAGAAATAAAATCTACGAGTCAAATAACCTATAAGCCCGCCAAAAAATTGTAGATTTGTGCTTCATACTCGAGGCATGCACAATTTTCCGCTAAAAATTTGTTTAAAAAACCGGTTTTCGGTTTCGAACTCAGCGAAACCGGTGTGAACCGGTACCAAACTCTTATTTGCAGCATGGCGGATCGAGACCTACAATTTGATATACTGGCGGCACGGAACGGTTTAGCACAACTTGAGATACGTGTGGCTAAAAAAAAAAAAAGATCAAAAACATGTTGCTGAAAATTGATTTCAGTTATATCTCGAGTCATACCAAATCGATATCTCCGAAATTTGGCGAGCTGTTACAAACTGCTATGGTGCATAACATATAAAAAATTCGAGTTTGTTTGTTTAGGCAGAAGGAAAATATAAACGATTAAATTTTAAAATTTCCGCATTGTTGGTGTTTGCGTCCTATTATAGGTTTGGCGCTATCGCGCCAAACCTGATTTGTGTTTTAGGTGGGGCCGACGCTATCCAATCAGTGGTCTGCACTTCATCGCTGCTGTGTCACTGATTGCCCTTCCATTTGTACCAACAGTAACAGGTGCGTTCAAATCAGACAGCAGCTTAGAGCCCACCTAGAGTCCGGTTCATATTCGTCCTTTTCTTTGTCCTTATCGTTTCGTCCTTAAGCAATTACTAAAAACTTAATTTCCAAATGAACTATTTTTTTGCACGAAGACTGCTATTTAAAATCCATTTTTTCGCCCAAGTTTTTATGAAACATTTTCGTCAATGGTTGCTAATAGCCGACCAAAAATTGTCCTGTCCTAATCCCTGTCTCTAAGTGCTAAAGGACAAGTATGAACCTGGGCCAACAAAACAGTTAAGACTAATAATTCCATATTTAGTCATTAGCTATGTATCAAACAAAGAAATTTTACACCTTAAGCCGCAAAATAGATTGAGTGTGTTGTTCTTCGACATCAACTACAGTAATGTGCCATGCTTGGCAACATTATACATGCATATAAATCTTTATATATTACTTAATAAGCCTCACATATCACACCATGCCCAAGGGGTATATGACTCTATTTAAGACCTTTCGTTCGAAGTGTCCCTCAACCTGGATACGTAGATTAATAGTCTACAATTCAAGTCTTTCGATATTCTCGCAGACAAAATGACAGCTACAAGACAACACCGGTAATAAACAGTCATATGACACCTGGGACCAGTTCCATCAAAAACAGTTCGATTTGTTGTTGAAAATTATGTTCCTCAGATAAAATTAGAAATTTAGATGTTAATAATAAGGAAACGCCAAGAATATATACGGAAAATAACGCCAAGATTAGTCAAATGCAACAGCTCAGGAAAATATTGGAGAAACATATAAATTGATTTTGATTGGTGCGGCTTATATGACTTGTTTGATATGAATTGGTATTATATTTTGGGCATGTCCGGCAATTACTAAAAATCCGGGATTCCAATTTCCGAACGGTGCTGGATATACCTAGTATAATGGCTTTATGGGAATAAACAAGCTTCAAGGCCAGCTTAAAGGTAGCTTCGGAGGCGATCAGTTTTCTAGTGGATGCATTTGATTGATTGGTAGATTAACTGATGACTGATTGATTGTTTTATTTAAAAAATCGATTGACTTACTTAAATACGTATACAGTATACCATTGGTAGCTGGCTGGACCATACTTTTTTGTAGTACCTACAAATTTGATTTAAGCAGGGGAGAAAGTATAAAGTGAATCGCTTGTGAGCAGTCAACAGGTGTTTTTTCTCTTGGGGAACAGTTGTAGCATCCCCACAATAGTGTCTCATACCACTGCTACTTAAATATTAATTATTATTAATTTATAACTGGTTTAAAAGAATCCAACTTTGATTGACTGAAAAAGTTGGATATAAATTCTTGAAAAGTAAACCACCCGATTTCAAAGTATTGCTTCAGATATGAAACTTTTTTCTTTATTTCGTGACACCAGAATAGCTATTGTATACGTGGGCGCGCTTTTTTAGCAGAAGTTTGGAACATACACGTGGCGGTCTCATTGATTCAGGCTGCCGGGATTCACGTCACTAATGATGTAAAGGAGGTGTCGTAACTTTTTATTGTAACTCGATTCAGTGTCACCATAAAGTGCAATAACCAGACTTATACTGCACTCAGCAGCGTGTTTTTACGCGGCGGCCTCAGCCGCCGCGTATATACTATATTACAAAAGCTCGATTTCCATGTATCGGCTTTTCACTGCGTTAGTTGAGTTGTAGAAATTGGTAGGTCTTGAAAAAACATTGTTTGTGTGTGCGTGTGTGTACATCGTGTGTGTTAATCTTGAATCACAGCGTATAGTGTCGTGAATACGTATACTCATACTGCTTAACACGTTCGCATGTCTGTCGAATGCTAATAAATTTTGCACACAGTAGGCAGTACTGACGAAACCTGTCGCAACTGTGCTTCTTAGATTGTTTATGAGCGTGGCGGTAACCACAAAACATGGAGGTCCCCGAGCCGGCAAAACATAATTTGGAATGGCTATCGGTTAGGAAATTTTGATGCCATTGCACTATGACAACAAAATTGTCATCGGCTGAGTTAGCCTAATTCACAACTTGACATTAGAACAAAACAAGCAATTTCCAAGCTATTTTAACTTGGTGTTTTTGACGCGGTTGTGTTGAAATTGCATGAATAACGGTTTTCTGTAACAAGGTTTGTACTCCAAACTTTTCACCTTAAAACTTGAACAACCCTGAAAAACTCAAAGCTTTGAATGCAAGATGCAGCTTTAATATGCATATTAAAAGTGTTGTTCTTAAACACTTTGATGCCGCGTTTTATATTCGAAGATTATCCTCGGCAATTTACCTAAGCATGTCGCAACGAAATCTATCGAATTTAGTTAAACTTTACTCGCAAGACGTGCTTGTTCTAGTTATACTGCACGCCATACTCGAATCGATTTACAAGTCACTTATAGCACTGGTGGGTGTGCTAAAAGTAATCGATACGCATGTGTGAAACCATCGTGCAGGTGCACTCGTGATCCTGCACTCGGAGTTTCACAGAAACATGCGTATAAATCACTTATAGCGCGCCAACCAGTGCCATAACGCATACTTATAGGTATATTTTCGACTAAACAAACGTGGAGCTACAGTAAGGTATTTTAGTGCATAATTGGGACGATTTTAAGGGTGGATTTCACCAAGGTGGTTTTACTAAATCATGGTTCTACGTGCGTTTTGTATGATTGCGCATAACTTCATTACGAAATATTCCCTCATTTGTTACGAATTTTGTAATTTTTCTCAAACCATGCTCTTAGCTTAGTTATAATTTCAAACCTGCAGCACAGCAAGTCTCTGTTTCTGAAAAATCTTTTATGATGGTATCACATGAACATTTTCGTTTACTTTTCTTCTTAATGATCCAAGCTGACTTGTACCAACTCAGCAGACACACTAGGCTTTTAAGTAACTAATTATTCACTTAATGTATAAACATTAAGTAACTAATGACCACAAACACTAACCAATTTCCCAAGTTTTGTAGCATTAATTTACTTCCCCTGAAAACAATAATTAATTGCGGTAATTGCCGACGAAATCATAACAGCTTTCGGCTTGAAGCACTACATAATTGGTTTAGTAAATGCCAAAAAACTAATACTATTTTTTATAAAAATAGTATTTGATCTTTAAATTTATTATTATTTTTTCTTCAAAACATTTTAAATTTCTTAGATCTGTAATTATATGGTCAACTTTATTTGCATTTACTTACATACTTTTTCATGAGTTTAAATCACCTACTACACTATTCAATCATTCCCCCCATTGCTAAGACTACTTCGATAGTGTCATCTACAGGATTTCACTCAATTAAAAGTATTTATTCCATTATCTAGCGTCGAACGCTACTATAAGTCGCATATGACACTGACACTTGCAATTAGTTAGTGTCAATAGTGTCAATGTCAGTGTCCACTTAGCTTCCTCTGTTTGTCACAATAAGGTCACTGGTCGGTATTTAAGAGCAAACATTTTCGTTCTGGAATCATAGTTTGACAAGCACTGTCGAATTTCTTGCACTTGGCAAAGTCGCGATAAATTACTTGCAAAATTTGCTGAATATATACTACTTATATAATTATCGGAATTCCATCACGTGTTCTATTCAGCCAATCCGAATTGGACTAGAAGTTTTGTTGGTTGTAATTTTACCAAAAAGTCGAACTTCATTGCATCGAAATGACAAATTTTGGCCCAAAAGTGTCATCGTTTTTAATAACCGCGATTCTCTGTGACTTTTTCGTCGTTATCGTCCAATCAAAAGCGCCAAAAAAGAAGTGGTGGGAGCACGTGACAAAGCCGATGTTTGAATTTCGCGGAAACCACCTTTACGTTTGTACGATCAGCTGTGAACTCGTGAGTCTACACGAGATTATATCGAATCCGATTGGCGCCTTACGTCGGTGCTGTCGCGTTTACGTTTTTGCGGAAACGTAGTTGGCTCATTAACTTTTTAAAACTTTTTACAGAATATCAGTTTCGCTAGTTTGTTAAACGATCCTTTTGTTTAACGACGGTTTTTTATAAAACTATATCTGATTGTGCTTTTTGCGTTACGTTTTACTTGAATTTATTATAATTTTCATAGACTACTATAAACTATAAACCTCCTATTGAAAAACTTTTCAATTAACCTTAAACTTTTTTAGACCTTGTTTTCAAACTGATCGCTAATAAACCAACGAAACTGATTGTGTCAACGGACTCTTCATGCGAATACGATGCCAAATTGCGCTGCTGAAATATTTTGGGCGCAGGAAATGTAATTTTTTTGTTATTCACAAACCAATGACTAAAGGCCTAATTTAGCAAAAAAACAAGCAAGAAAAATATCTAAAATTTCATAAAAGCTTTTCGCTCCTACGAATTTATTCTTAGTCACTGAGTTTGTGAATACCAGCAATAGCTGCTTTACGTACGTAGTATATTCAAAAATATACAAACATGTTTATGATAATGATAACATATTTAATATATGAAATAAAATATAATAATAAATAATATTAAATTATGAAAACTTTCATATATATGTATGTGCAAGGAAGTGAGCGTAGGTAGAATCGATTGCTAGACTTTTATATGCTCGACAAAAATTGAATTTATTTCCGAATCAGCCAACGTTTACATTAATCTACTTGCTTGCTTACTTAATTGCAATACTTTCGCATGATGCCCTTTAATTGCACCCTCATTGATAGAAGTGATAGGAGAGGTAAAGCCAGCCCTCAGAAAAACAAGGGGATGTCAACATTTAGTCAGCTCAGCTCATCAGCCACAGTTGCATTTTGGGAAGCTTTCGGCTACTTTAAGGTTTGCGGACGGCTAGGGTAAAGGGGAATGATGTCACGGGGAAAGTTTCATTTTTCATGTGTATTTGTAATTGTTGTATCTAGCTTACAGTAATCAGCTTGTCAAAACCAGACCATCATATTTAATCACTGTACAAAACGCACACCTTAACATTTCTCTCTAGTTTTTCTCGTCTACGAGTATACGACACTACATTTTTTCCTCTGGCTAGTTTTCATGCTCTACCGGGAATTGTCTTCACCAGCTTCCGAGTGTTCCAAATTGCTCCTGTGTCTAGACGAAATGTATTTTCTCCAACTTTGTCGATTATTCTATGTGGTTTTGAATAAGATGGCATACCCTTTGGAGCTTGTACAATTTTGTGTCGGACCCACATACCAGTGTGGAGCTGGTTTTTCTGCTTCGGTAGCTTTTTGTCGTCATCTTGTTTGTACTTAGATTGATAACGTTTGTAACGCTCATTAATGGACTGTGGAAGCTTGGGAGTATCTTGTGGTACAGCGGCCAGTCTTGTTCTTGGGAGCCAGCCAAACAGAAGCTCAGCTGGAGATAAGCCGGTACCTCGATGAGGGGTGGTGCGATAACTAAAGAGCAAATCTAGCAAGCCTTTATTCCACTCTTTTCCTTCTTGGGAGCTTGTTTGCAATCCACCTTTTAGCACCCGGTTAAAACGCTCTACTAGCCCATTTGCGGATGGATTGTAAACTGCTGTTTTCTTATGCTTTATTCCATTTTTTTGTAAAAATTCTTCAAATTCAGCGCTGCAGAACTGTGTACCTTTGTCGGAAATAAGTTCAGTTGGTAAGCCGAAACGAGCAAATATAGGTTGCAGAAAATTAATAACAGATTTTGAGGAAATATTACTACACATCCCAACCTCTGGCCATCTTGAGTAGTAGTCAGAAGCAACTATCAAAAATTTGGCAAGGAGCTTTATGGAATGGACCAACCAAATCGACGGCTATTTTCTGCCAAGGTCTTGCGGGTGTAGCGATAACTTGTAGTGGTGGTTTGTATACTTTCACTATTTTGTCTGTAGTGTGGCACACAGCACAGTTTCCGACATAAAACTCAATGTGATAATCCATTTTTGGCCACCAGTATGATCGACGAACCCGCTGCTTAGTTCGTACAATACCGGGGTGACTTTCATGGGCAATCTGTATTACCCTTTTCACAAGCTTTTCTGGCAGAACGAACCTATTGTCTCCTCTCAAAATACAACCATCAGCGAGCGTTAATTCATCTCGAACAGAATAGTATGGTTTAATTATTTGGTCTAGCTTTCCAGGGCCCTTCCAGTCGGCTTCAACCATTTCAGCTACGCGGCATAAAGTAGAATCTAATAGAGTAGCTTCTTTTATTTCTTGCAAACTGATAGGCAAGTCTTCTGTCAATAAATGAATAGACAGTGCAGTCTCATCAGCTGCTTCAGTGGCTTTTCCGTCGTTACTTTGAAGTGGCAGTCTTGACATAACATCAGCTAAATCATTCTGGAAGCCGGGAATGTGTTCAACTTTATACGAGTAGTTCAACAGCTGTGCGTACCATCGCGAGATGCGCATGGGGCGTATTCCTTCTCCTCTGTGATCAAGCAGGGCTACCAGGGCTCTGTGATCTGTCTTCAGCGTGAAATCACGCCCCCACAAATATATGTGCCATTTATCGCATACAGCCCACTTACATGCCAGTGCTTCTCGCTCTCCCAAGGAGTATCGTCGCTCGCAATCTGACAAAGTACGAGACGCTAAAGCTATCACCACTTCGCGACCTCGTTGGATCTGTGACAGTGTAGCTGCGATGCCAACGGCCGATGCATCCGTTGTTACAATCGTGGGGGCAGACGGATCAAAGTATGCAAGAGTGGGTGCAGACTTAATCAATTCTTTAATTGCTACGAAAGTAGCTTGAGCCTCATCAGACCATTCGTATTTTTGGTCTTGACGAAGTAGCTTTCGAAATGGTTCGATCACAGTGGAAAATCTTGGAACAAAACGCAACAGCCAACTACACGCACCAATGAAAGACCGTAGTGTTTCTGCGCTAGTCGGAGGCGGCACTTCCATAATTGCCTTAATACGATCTTCTTTGGGTAAAATTCCATTGCAGTTAACTTTATGACCAAGAAATTCAACTTCTTCTTTTTCAAAACTACATTTTTCTATGCCTAGTTGAACTCCGTTCTCCTCAAGACGTTTTAAGACTGCTCGTAAGTTCTCCATGTGTGCTTTTTTATTTTCTCCAAACACTATCACATCGTCTTGATAGACAACAACCCCTTTAGACCAGCCAGAATTTGAGACATCGCTTTTTGAAATGCACTAGCTGATGATTTTAGACCCATTGGGAGCCTTTTGAAGCGATATACTCCTTTGTGGGTGATGAAGGCTGTTAATTGCCTGCTTTCTACAGCCAGCGGCATTTGAAAGTATGCCTTAATTAGATCTAATTTTGAAAATAGTTTTGCACCGTGCAGTTTGGCAAAACAATCCTCTATCCGGGGTAGCGGATACTTGTCGGCTACAACAAAATCGTTTAGAGGTCGTAGATCTATACAAATCCTTAGTTTTCTAGCTGTTGGGACGGAACCTTTCTTGACAATGACGACCATTTGATGTATCCACTCGGACGCGTCAGTCTTTTCAATGACATCATCTTTTTCTAAGCGGTCCAATTTTTTCGAAACGTCATCGAGCAATGTAAATGGGATAGGTCGGAGTTTTCTTTGGACTGGTGTTATATTTGGCTTTAGTTCAATTTTGTGTGAAAACCTTTTGAGATGCCCAAGTTTGTTGGAAAACAAGGCAGGGTATTCTTTGTGCAGATCACAACATATTTTCTGTTTGCTTGTTGCACAAACAGAAAGCGAGCTTCCCAGAATATTCAGGGGCAATTTTCGAATCAAGTCTAGGCCCAGCAATGCCTTTGTGGAATTAACTACATAAACCAAGACTTTTGCAGACTTGTTTTCGTAACGTACATGCATCTCTGCGCAACCACTCACTTGACTGATTGGTGTGTCATCATAGTTTAGCAGTCTGACTTTGGCCGGAATTATAGTTTTTCTTTCAAAATACTTGCAAAACCACTTTTCTGGAACCAATGTAACTGGTGTTCCAGAATCAACAGTCATTTCACAGGACTTCTCTGAACCGCCGTGTTGTGACAACCAAACTTGACATGTGACGCTATTCTTAAAATCTTGATCAGTGATAATATTGAGCACTTGTACATCATCGTCAGAAGGCTGAGGATTTGACTCATCTAATCCGATTTCTTTAATTTTGTAACTTTTTCCTCTGCACACAGATGCAAAATGACCCAGTTTTCCACAGAAATTACACCTTTTCCCTTTAGCTCGGCACTGATCTTGTTGGCCAGCATGATGATCAGAACCACCACAGCGAAAACACACATTTTGTCTACCTTAGTTACCCCCTTGAATTTTGCTAAACTGTCCCTGCTTGACACCGTTATGAACATCGTAGTGTCCAGATCGCCGACTTGCACTATATTTGGGACCGTTTGTTTAAACTTTGTTAATGTTAGTTTGACCATACTCCGTTGACTTGACGAAGACGGAAATCTTGTACTTTTTCTATAATTTGGTCCCGTATCATCTCATCGTGCAAGCATCCGAAACTACACTTGCTTGCTAGCTCCTGTAAGTCTGCATGAAAAGATTCTATGCTTTCATTAGGAGCCTGTGAGCGTTGACAAAAGTTATATCTGGTCAGAATTTTGCTCAGTTTTGGTTCGAAGTGTTGGCCCAGTAATGCCATCACATCTTCGAATGTTTCTGGATCAGGTCTGGGCAGACTGTAATAAATTCGTTGTCCTTCTATCCCAAGGCAATGCAGTAAAATGGCCACTTTACGTTCGTCCCCGTAGCGACCAACTCCGCTTGCCACCATGTAGTTTCTGAATGTTCTGGTCCACAGTGACCACGGTAGCGCCGGCTCACCAGGCGTTGGCAGAAATTGTTGTGGAGGTTGAAAGTCCATGACCCTCGTCGCCAGAAATATTATGTTGTATCTAGCTTACAGTAATCAGCTTGTCAAAACCAGACCATCATATTTAATCACTGTACAAAACGCACACCTTAACATTTCTCTCTAGTTTTTCTCGTCTACGAGTATACGACACTACAGTAATCAAGCGTTACTCATTAAAAATGAAAAATGAAAAAATAAAAAATGTAAAACACAAGACATATTGAAAAACTATTGATTGAAAATATTGATCTTTTACTTCAACTATTACAGGACTATGATAAATGTTTTTTACTTCGGCTATGACAATTCTACGGTTTCTATCGTACCCTGTTGCTTCTGACAAGAAATTTTTGTAATATTTATTTTAGTTTAATAAATCAGACAAATAAATGCCATTTATTCTAAGCAACAATCTTTTTAGTATAAAAAACTAACATTTAATATTAACTACCGTTAAGATATTATTATTTGCATGCTAAAATATTATTGTTCTAGTGTTAATTTGAATAGTATTGGGCGGATTATACCAAATTCATAGTGTATCTTAAGGTGGTAGTGTCGCGGAAGCAGTCGACTTTGCGTGGCTGTAAAGCTTGTTTAGTCAAATGTCCTTTCTTTATTTTCAAAGTAAATGTTAAGGCAAATAATTTTGCTAAGTTTCAGCAAAATTGGTGCAACATACAGTTTGCAGTGACGTCGCAAAATCGGAAAAATGACGTTTATAAAACTTATTCACATTCTATAATAATTTCGTCACAATTATCAGTTTATTTCTTTAGTTTATTCATACAGACTAAACATTGTTCACAGATATATGCTTTAGTTTATGCACACAAATTGCTTCAGTATCTTGTGAGTTATACTCTTTTGACCTGTGAAACTGTCGTGAACTGTGAAGCACTCGCAGCATAATGATAAATTGTGAAAAATCTAGACGCTTGTTTGTAAATCTAAAGAAAGACGTACTTTTGGTTTTATTTTTCCTGTCGCTACCTCAGTAGCGACAGGACTTTACATTTGTTTTGCCCTACGTAAATTGTACGTCTTACATGTATTCACTGTGTAAAATTTGTGTGCGTGTTTGTGTGTAATTTTTCTACATGGTGTGACCGTGTGTGAGCTGGCCCATGCGGCCAGCCAGCTATCTTCGGTTTGTTATTGATAGCTAGCTTACTGTAGAGCTCAAATGGCCAAATTAGTCGTTTTCTATTGTTCTTTAAAGCCCTAAACATATTTTTTTATTGACTGACGCTGCAATTATCCAAAACTAGGTACATATATAATGAATTTAAATACTTCCAGAATTGTTCAAAACAAGCGGCAACAAAAAAGAAAAAGTCATCCCAAAACTAAGTAAACCGCACCTTGACGGCAGTTTCAAATAAATTTGAAAACAACTTTCTAACCAGAAAATCTTAATTATTGTGGCATAACAGTTTTACTACTGGTACTTTTACTAGTACGCGTTTATTACAGTGTAGTTTATTCTGTAAGCTTAATGTTTAAGTAGTTGCTTGCTGTACAAAACTTCGTCAATCAGAGACTAATTTCGGGTGCATGAGCTAGACTGGAAGATACAAACAGATTGCATTTACAACTATGAGTCTGCGCTGGCTTAATGACTCGATCCTCTACACCATTTTTCTTTTTTATTTCAGAAGATAGGGAAATTGTTGTTCAACATAATTATTTAAAACTATATTCGACGTAAAATTTACAAACGTTTTACAAAAATACCAAAAAACTTTTGTAAAAGTTAAAAAAATGTGAGCGACAGGTCAAACTTCCTTTGAAGGGACTTCTTCCAGCTGATGTCTGTTCTACCGATTATATGTTGCACTGAATGTTGGTCATGACTTCAATTCTGCTTTGACCGTGGATCAAAACTCAATAAATTTTGCATAAAATTGCTGCTTGTTTCTTATTTGTTGAAAAGCAATGTGCGTCGACACATTGGGTGGGATTCACAAAGCGCGTTTAACTTAGACCCAGTCTAAGTCTTAGACTGCGTTTAAACGCAGTCTAGCTAAACGAACGTTTAGACCCAGTCTAAGTCTGCATATGATTAGCGTGTAAATTTCGTTCTATTTTTGTGTTCTAAATTTGATTACGTTCTATTCCTGATTCACGAGCTCAGTCTAAGTTAAACGTTCGTTTAAGGGGGTAGTGTCGCGAAAGCAGTCGATTTTGCGCGACTATAAAACTTTTTCAGTGAAAGATAGGTCATTGTTATTTATATATTCTAAAAACATGTTTCAAGGCAAATATTTTTGCCAAGTTTAAGCAAAATTGATGCAGCATGCAGTTAGCAGTGAAGCCGCAAAGTCGAAAAAATGACGTTTTGAAAACCTATTCACATTTGATATTTTCGTCACAATTAAAAAACTTTGTTTAAATTCTTTACAAAGACTAAAAGCACATATGCTCTAGTTTATGCACACAAAATTTAGTGCAAATTGTTTCAGTGGTTGCGGAGTAATACCTGTTTGAACTGTGAAATTGTGCGTAAACTGTGAAGTACTCACCGCAATAATGATAAATTGTGAAAAATTTATACACTTATTTTAAAATCAAAAGAAAAACGAACCTTCATTTTTTATTTTCCTCATTTGTTGGAAAAAACTGTGCGTCAAAACATTACATGTACTTCACAAGCTGGCCAATCTGATATCTGCCTCGATTTTTTGAACTTTTATGTCTCTATTGTGTGATGTCTGGCTCCCAAATGGTGATTGGTTCAAAATATTGGTAGATATTGGTAGTCTGGTGTCTGCCAGTATTTATTTGATACCATATGGCACTTCACTAGTTTCTCAGTGAACGTACAATTTCAAAGCAAAAAGCTCTCGTTTGCTGCTTTGGCGACAGAGCAAAACTGCTTTGGCGACACTACCACCTTAACTTAAGCGCCCGCTAGTGTTGAATTTAGACTAGCCGTTTGGCTAGTCTAAGGTTAGTCTAAGTATTTTTTCATTATTTTACTTAAGTATTTTTTGTTCCTTCTAGAGAAGGAACTATTGTTTTGAAATCAACTCTGCGTAGTGTAAAAGTAGCAGCCACATGGGGTTCTGCGCATATGATTAACATGTAAAATCAGTATGGGAACCGACAGCTCTTTTTTTTAAAAAACAAGTCTTTTTTTACAAATTTTCAGGTACTAGTAGTCAACAACACTTTTGCACGGATATTAAGCTGTCATTTGCTAGAATTCTGAGATTTAAAATTTCATTGTATGGTAAATTTTCAGACTAGATACACGTGCTAATCATGTGAATGTCTAGACAGCTGTCTGTTTTCTTCCTTTCTTTCTACATAGTAATAACCAAACATTTCTACTCATCGAAGTGGAGTGGTCGAGTGGTCAAAAGCGCTAGAAACGAAACTTACTACAGACTACGTCACGGGTTCGACACCCAAGCATTGTTTTTTTTGCAAAACATTTACGCAACTTTTGTCTGCAGAAACTATTTTGGTTGACAGGACATTTCCTTGTCAAAACATGCAATAAGAATTTTTTAGCAACTAGGACATGTGTTTTCGACCAATTTGTTGAAATCAGCACCTACTATCCACTCAAAGTAAATCAAGTATTAATACAGGTATTAGTGCTTCTATACATGGAAATACATAAAAACAAAGGTGACGCTGATTTTGGGTAACATAAGCAGACTTTGCACTCGGCGAAGGAACCTTGCCCCCTTTTGGGGCCTGCTTGTTTACATTTTTGACTTTTATAGTTTTAATTAGTTGTTGTTCAACTTATAGGCTAATAATATCGTGTATTATCATGTCTATTTTACTTTTTAGCTACTAGTATACGTTCATATGACAGTTAATGTGGATGATCAAGTTTGATAATAGGAAAATTTGTTTAGCATACTGTTTACTTATTCATTTGTTGCTATTAACAGTTCATAAAGCTCTAAAGTTAGTAAAGTCAACTACCTAATTAACTTAAATTGATAAAAATGATTAAAAATTACAAAAATTACTGAAGTAATAATTAATAACAAGAGTTAAGAATAATAGGTATTCGGCTTTAAGCATAATCATGCCAACTATAAACTGTTCTCATTATTATCGCTTAATGCTGTTGCTTCATCTTTGTTATTTTAGCTTGCAACAAGATAGCCTAAGTTTTAGGTATTTTTAAGAGTTGTTGTTGTAATTGGTTCAATTAGTGTCAATTTTTAATTAATATAATTGTATGTTAAATAGTAAATTAATTATCTTATTTACCAATTGTCAAATTTTCTTTTTAACTACGTAATTAACTTGAATTTTAAATTAACTTTTATTAAAAAGTAATTTTATTACCTAAATTAATAGCATTGTCGGTACGTATTAAAGCAAAATGTTCTGCAATAGAACTGAAAAAAATCAAATAAAAAATTCTGTTAAACGAGCCCGTTCAAACGGGCTTTGAGAATCACGTTTAGACTCGGTCTAAACGTTCGTTTAAATTAGACAAGGCTTCAATTGAAATATAAACATAAAAATCAGATGACACACTAATCATATCAATCTCTGTGAATCATGTTTAACTTAGATCAACGGTTTAGACTGCGTTTAAACGCAGTCTAACTTAGACTGCGTTTAAACGCGCTTTGTGAATTCCACACATTATGTGTACTTCATAAGCTGATATCCAGCTCGTTTTGCTGATTTTTTATGTCGCTTTTGTGTGATGACTGGCTTACAAATGGCGATTGGTCTCAGATATTTGGTAATGTCGGTAGTCTTGGATCAGGAAGTGATTATTTGGTACCATACATCATTGTAGTAGTTGCTCAGTGAACATAAAATTTCAAAGCGAAAAGCTTTCTTTTTGCAAACTACATATAAGCAAAACTGCTTTGCCGACACTACCACCTTAAGTCTCACTTTGAGCTAAATTTCAGTTAAGTCGATTACAGTTTAGTCCAGTATTCGACTTATTACTGAGATTGAAGCAGATATGAATACATTTAGTGCAGACTACTGAATAGGATGGTTAAGGATAGATACAGTTTAGGGGGGGGGGGCGTCGACCCCCCCCGCCCGCGGGGGCCGCCCCCCCCCCCCCCCCCCCCCCCCCCCCCCCCACCCCCCCCCCCCCTCCACCTATGATGGCCAAGAAAGTGCCCCAAAAACGCGTAAAAAATTGGAAATTAAAGAGATCCCTACGGCAAAAAGTACCCCAAAAGATAAGTTGAATACATTTAGTGCAGACTACTGAAATATTTCCTTCGCCAAAAATGCCAAAACTAACCACCCCCTCCCCCCCCCCCAAATCCCCCCTTGGATGGTTAAGGATATAATTATTTCTTACATTATTAATGTTATATTCGTTACGCTATGTTACGTCGAATGTACATAATTTTACATATTCATCTATAATGTATATGTATATTAATATGTTGTGTATGATGTATATTAATGAAATACTGAATTAAAGTAATGCACAAAAATGAACACCGTAAACTTTCACAAGCCACGATATACAAAAACCCATCAGTGCTACATACCTAATGTAACAAACCCAATAATTATAGCTAACATTTGCCAATTATACAAGTGTTACCGGGGAGGGCTGTTCTATTTTTAAAGTCGTAAAAAGCTTGGAAAACATTTATGGCAGTTTTTTCAGAAAAACGTTAATACAAGTTAGAGACTTGTAAAGCTCTTGTCACATGTCTTTACGTTAGTAGCCATACTGCAAATCTCTGATATGTGCTGGTCCTGTAACCGCTCAACTTCCAAAAGTGCACTAAAAGAATTGTTGCCCTCTTTGTACACAATTAAGCATTGGCGAATTCGACTTAGTGTGCACTCAAAGATTTGTCGAACGCCGGCCAAAAATAGGAAAACCTTAAAAAGAACGATCCAACCCTGATGGGAACGCCCTTGTGCAAAGCACGAGTGCGCTCACATTCGGAGCTGTTCAGCGTATTGTGCATACAAACCTCTGAGTGTACATGCAGCCATACAATTCTTACTTGTGTACTATTAATAATTATTTTGTACATTGCCAAAACAGTCTAAATATTTGTCATAAAATGTTAAACGCGGCCATTATTATTCGATATAAGATTACGGAATCCAGATTGTTGCTTTGTGCTTATACTGCTTTCTGAATTGCTCAAACGCTTTCAGCTCCTGATATGTTTCAGAAGGCGGAACGGATCTGTCGTGGCTCATTTTGATTTTGGGACTGGTGGGAAAGTTTTCAGTGTCAGCAACTTTCATGGGTATCTATTTGTGGGCTGCTGAAATTTTCCCCACTCCACTGAGGTGAGAAATAAGATCGAATAGTGAAAACTGAAAACTTTTAGCACTAACGTGCATTAGCGTTGCGCAAGATTTTTTTTTAAATTTAAAAAATTAAAAATGAAGTTTTAAAAAACAAAAAAGTTAATTTTCAGGTATCAAACTTCAGTGTTTATTTTCAGCTTTCAGTTAGAAAGAACGCACAATTTCAATGTTCTATTGCACTTTAATTTCCATTATTTCATGTGAAATCGGAATCAGTTTTAAAAAAGTATATAATGTCTAGAAGTGTGTACTTGCCATTTCATAGTTCAAACTTCACTGTTAAATGTCAATGTTAAATTTAAAGTTCTACTTTTAATTAAATATTTAGTGTCACTGTTTAACGATCAATTAATGTCGAACTTCGACTTAATTTCAGATCCGTTGGATTAGGCCTATCTTCCATTTCAGCCCGTATTGGTGGCATTTTAGCTCCTTACGTTGGTCTGGTGGTAAGCGTCTAATTTTAAACATTTCATTGTACTACTTTACATATAAAACAAACTGTTCCAGCCTTCATACTTCTGCTCATTAAAAAAACTTGAAAATAAGTTGTTCAGAATGAAAAAAGCTATGTTGTTTACACTGTGAAGTATGACAGTCCCGTATAGAAGCTTTATGCAGTTGATGACAGCTCAGAATCGGTTCAGTAGCTCAAATGGTACAGCGCTGGTCTGCAAATCCAGAGATGAGTGGTTTGAAACCCCCGCTGGGTCATTCCGATGCTGATACTGTCTAGTAAGAATCCCCTCTCTCTTTCCTGACATTACATAAAACTTTAATTTAGGCTCAAATAGACTCTCGCCTGCCGCCGTTTATGTTTGGACTGATGGCAATTGTAGCCGCGATATTTTCGCTGGCTCTACCCGAGACCAAAAATCGACCCCTGCCGGATTCAATTGGCGACTTGCACGGGACGCTTTTTGTGGGAAAAATGTTGCGAATCAGGAAACTTAGCGCTGTCGAGAACGCGGATATACCAAAAAACGGATTGGGTGAAAATCCAAGAGCTTAACTGTTTTTTTTATTATCGAAAATATTCAAACGGATTGGATCAAACATTCGAACTTTTTTTGGTTAAGCCTAATATCGTGTAGGAATATAGTTAAGATAAGGTAAAATACTTAAATACTAAAACCACTAAAAGTGCACAGTTCAAAGTTCAACGGCATATATACTCAAAGAGCTTCAATTCAAGCTTTTTGGGTGAGCCCAGTTTTATTGCGTTAAATTCACGTACTGATTTTTATAATTTACAGATTTTATATTTACTGCCCGTTACAAACTCTATAATTTTGATAAATTTTTATTGTTTATTGTACTTTGTCAGTTTATTGTTTTTGAAATTAGAAATGTACTATTTAATGTCAGTCTGTATGTAATGGTTTATATTTAATGTTGTTACGCGGCGGCCTTCCTTCAATAACTTAACTTTACTATTCCCGTTCACTATTGTCAGTCTCTAAAGCGCACTAAACACATGCAGTCAAGTATGACAGTAGTTAGTTATGTACGTCCTAAGGTTGCTCTCTTAATGTGTGGTTCATACTGTTTACATAGGGACGGGGACAGGGCCAATTTTCTGTCAACCATTGTGAACCATTGATATAATCGTTTCGTCTAACTTATTGTATACGAATGGGACTTGACCTCAGTTTTTTTATTATGCTAAAACTGCTAATTTGGTTGTCGTTTTCTTGGTATTGCTTAACCTTTAACTCCAAGAACTGCCATTTGCCACATCACGTGATGAATACACAATCGGGGGCCATAAAACTTGATTTGTTCATTCTATTGATGCACAGCTGAACTGCAAATTGTTTTTCAGAAAGTGTAAATCTTTATATTTAGTGGACAAATTTTGAACAAATGGTTTCGTGGCCAAATGGTTTCGCCATCTCTCTACGATGCACGTAACTCGAGCAATGTTCAAAAAACTAGAAGGTGTCAGAATCAGGCTGCCTGGAGTCAGATGCTCTGGGCATTAAAGGGTTAATGAGGAAATGTTGAATCGCAAATAATGCAATATTTTTTGCCTTGTTGCAATTTTTTGGTAATATTAGCTTCAAATCGCTCCTTTTTGATCTGGCGGATCGACAATTTCTGAATTCAGTTTTTCTTATGACAGTATGATAATATGTAACAAGAATAAAGACGAGTGAACCGGGCTTAAACCTGATCGGACTTGTTTCTTACTTTCTGAGGTTGTCCGTTTGTCAGAAGCATAGTTATTTATTAACTTTTCTACTTAATAAATTAATTGAATTAATTAATTAATCTAATCAATGATCTTTGCTGAAACTTGAAACAAGACGTCTGGAAAAAACAAGAAATGCCATTCAGCTCATAAGCCTAAGCTTCAAATTCCTATGTACTTTTTATTTACACCAAACACAGTGTTAAAATGCTGTTATTTTTATTGAAAAGAATTTAAATAAGGTGACAAATTTATAAGTATTGCGAAATAAAAAAGGCATTCCAAAGTAACTAACAATTTTTCATGTGTTTTTGATTTGTAAGTAATGTTGTTGTTGTTGTTGTTTATGTGATTTAATATCCGGGAGCCGTTCGTGGTGGCGGGCAGTGGTCGCAGGATCCGGGTTCGCCTTCTTCTCCCATCGGGCCCTGTGGTCCCTGTACTCCGTCCTGGCCTGGGGCACCGGGTTCACCAGGGTCACCGGGGGCACCGGGAGGTCCGGGGATGGGAGGTGGTCCGGGAGGTCCCATGGGTCCGGGAGGTCCGTCTGGGCCAGGGTTGCCTTTAGGTCCGGGCTCTCCAACCTCACCGGGTGGTGCGGGCATCATCATTCCTGGCTGACCGGGAGTTCCGGGCACACCGGGAGGACCGTCCTCTCCGGGACCGCCGGGTTCTCCGGGAGGTCCGGCGGGTCCTACGGTAGGCCTGCCATTAGCGCCGGGAGAACCATTAGATCCCGGAGCTCCCTTGGGTCCGGGAGGTCCCGGGTTGCCAGCGGGAGCGGGGGGGCACTCGGGAGTGCAACTGGCACCGGCCGGAGCGGCAGCCGAACCGGGATTTCCGGGAGTACCGGGAGCACCATCGGCACCACCGGGTCCAGGAGCACCGGGGGCTCCGGCAGGGCCGGCCGGACCGGTGTGACATGTGCAGCCTGAAATAAATTTAGTTTTAGATTGTATGAAACGTGACTGTTAAATACTGCTTACTGTCTAACGTGTTTAAATTTAAATAAAACAAAATTGGCTGTTGTTTTTTGAGGTTGATATGTTTGGTGCACTACATGAGCATGCCTCAAACTTAAGTTCCTAAGTATCTAAATTATATATGTTATATGTACGTGTACTTAAGTGTAAATAAGTGCATGTGAATAAGTGTCGCATGTAGTACCTACATAATGAAATTATAGTGTACAGTGTAACACAGATCCGCAAAAGGTGGAGAAGAAACAAAACAATAGAAAAAACAGGGTAGATTGGAACCGCCCGGCGCCCATCTCTCAGTTCACAGACTAACCATCTACCAACTGAGCTAACAAAGTCATTCTTACATCCTCCTCCACCGCCTCCATTGCCACCGCCATTGCCCCCACCGTTGCCGCCACCGTTACCCCCTCCGTTGCCACCTCCGTTGCCCCCGCCATTACCCCCTCCGTTGCCCCCTCCATTAGCTGTCCCGTACCGTGCTTGGCGGGGGTTGCGCTCTTTCTCTACCAGATGCAACCGACCAGCCTGTCGCATCAGGTCGCCGGATCGAGTCTGAAAAATGGTAAAAAATAAGAGTGTGATGTTTGAGAATGTTGAATCCAATTCTGTTTGGATACACAAATTGCAGCGTAGTCACTTCGAGGCTGAAAGCAAGAATATACCTATCCCAGTTTGGAAAGAAAGAAAAAAGAGGCGTCAGAAATATAATCGTTGCTGATCGCGTGAATGACCAGAATGGTAACCACTACACCACAACGTCGAAGTCCTGTAGATTTCTCAGTTACAATACCTACTGACGTGCTTTTTTCACGTTTTTGGAATATAATACACTGACAAACGTACTGAACTAGAAAATGTGCACCTTCAAGCATAATTGTTTTAGGTCCGGGAAAAGAGCCATGCCCCGGGGAGTAATGTGAAAATAACGCAAACCCTTCACTGCATGAATTTTTGAAAGCTCGTTAAGTCCAACCTAAGTTCATTAGGTCAACGAAATGGGTTGGTTTTTTGCAAAAAAATACCTCAGCTATCATAGATATGACTGTCAAAATTCTGTACTGAAATGTGAAATATAAGCTATTTAAATCTACGACGCGTAAATTTACTTAGATTTCGTGCGTTTGGGCAAAAATTTTCGTCAGAAAAAAATGTAAAGTTTGACAGGCTGAATACTCTGCTATAAGTAAGCTATTGCTATAGTTTTTACACTGATAGGAACACGGTTTACTGGACTATACGTGACGTAAATTTTAAACCGGAGAACTTAGTTAATTATGAGTTATTAATACCCAACGCAGGTGACCGTACAACCCTAAATTGACCATAATACCAGATAAAGTTTGGCGATTAATAACTTTTGTTTTACGAAGAGTATTAACTTTATACTTGACAAGTATGTAGGTCTTAGGCACTGGTATTGATGCTGTAAAAATGAATTATCTACTTATTACCAGTAAAAAGTTATATCGTGGTTCGGGTAATATGGTCAAAAAGGGGCAAATTTCTGCCCATATTACCCCGTTTTACCCTAAGTCCAGCCGATGGCTTGGTTACTATCGGTCACCACAGACAAAGCCTGTAGTCACTGGCACAGCTTTGTGGCAGAACTGTCACGCCTAGCCACTAGGCCACCCGCTCGCTTCACTCGGTAACCTAAGGTAAGTCCGTGAAAGAACAGTTTTAGTAAAACATAACGCCGACAGGTTCCACTAGTGTGAGCTAGTGCCATTCTGAACCAATTATTGTTCCGATGTAACAGTACGCGGGAAAGGGCTAGCTTTTGAGCTGGGTAGCAGAGCAGCCAGAATAAACTAGTCAAGTTTTATAGCCCCAGATTTGGTAGTTCATCATGTGGTGTCCCATAATATCCTCTGGGCATGACAGCTGAGCAGCCATTGGTACCTTGCAGAAGTCCATTTCTATTTCTAGGGTGGCCTGCATGCGCTGGATGTGGGAGTAGAGGGCGGGCAGGGCCACGATGGTCACGGCCACGGCCACGGTGCTGATCAGGACCGCACAGAAGGCCACGCGCTTCATCTCCACCGCACGCATCGGATCGATCTTGCCCTCGTATTCTTCCATCACGACAAAAATTGCACGAAAATGCCAACAGAACAGATTAAGAAAGTGAAATCTGAATGCTGAGACTAAATTCGGACGGTATTTATAGTCAGTGGGTGACCGAATTTTAAGTTTTAAACAAAAGTTGGTGTTGTGTTTTACGATAACCTAATTTCGTGAAGTTTCCATAATGTTAATTTCACTGTTTTTTCACTTTTGTTGGTGGTAGTTAGGCAAGGTTTTGAAAAATTACATCTGACACGGGGTCAAATTAAAATGGGAACAGTGTGAAATTCCGCAAAGCATTTCTCTTTTTATACACTTATTTCAAACCAATGTACCAATTTTCGGTTCGCGGATTTTAAAAACCGTCTATATAAATCTTGCCGTTTAAAATTTACGCTATATTTTTATCTTAACACGGTTGAAGGCTTAGAGAGATGCATAACTCGCGTTTCACTGGAATATGTACTAATTTTAATTATTTTTTATTTTTTTTAATTTTAATTTAATTTAATTACCTTTATTTTGTTAAATTTATAATTTACTTACTTATTTTCTGTTATTGTTTGTTTATTGATGTTGTGGCTATTTGGCATTCTGACCACACACTTTAAAACAAAACATTTTCGTTGGTCAATTCTAGTCCGTTTATTTTTATTTTTGTTTTATTGTTTTCTCTATTTGTTTTATACTTTCGCATTAATGATAGCACGAAACAACTTGAGTCAATGCATGCACGGTCTCGTTTGATAATTCGGAGTGCCAATTTTACAAAAGTTGTTTTGAGTTCAGTATAATTAAAAATAAATGCTAAACAGCTCCAAATTGTTTTTGTTGTAGTCACTTATTGTATTGATGACCATATTTCATCGCAACAGTCAGCATTTCGATTTATTAGCAGTCAGAATAAACGGATATTAATCGGGCATGTGAAATCTTTTCATACCATTGACAGTTTAGAATTAAAGAGACCTATTTAGTTCAGTATCCATGCCTAAATTTCAACCTAAAATAGGAGTCTAGTCCGTTTCATCCCCTTAAGGATCCTAAGTTTAAAATATCGAATAATTAATAGGATATAAACTATCCTAAGCAAAGCGATAAATATAATGATTTTCCGATGCTAATTCAAGGTTGATATGATCTTCAGCAATAGAATAATAGAAACCAAGCAAAATTCTTTTGAATAAAGTAAATTTGGAATCATTCCATAAGTGTTACACAAACAAAGTATCTTAAACCGACAGTTGGGCTAGTCTAATAAACGTTTACTAATCCCAGTTTATTTCATTATCATTTCTAGATTCATTCTTGATCGTTTCTAGCTTTGGGTCGGCTGATTTTCGCCGTTTCAAAAGTCGTATTGAACTGGTGAAATTGTAACTTTGGACTTCACCAATTATGTAGATTTGACCTCCAAAATTTGAACGTATTTGGAAAAAAATTGTATTTTTTGAAAAAAATGCAAAGTTTTCATATTTTCGTTGAGAATTTTATATCTTGCAAAAGGAAAAAACATTTTGTTCCCATAAAAGTTTCTGCATGTAGGAGACTACAGTCATTTTTTTCAAAACTAAAAAACAATTTTTAAAGGTATTTAAAGTACATTTAAAAAAAATATTGACATAGACATGGACTTTTATAACCACTATCTTCTGAAAATAGAGATTCCGTTTCGGCAGAATTTTGGAAATCAAAACTGTATCTTCGACTTTTGAAATTGAAATTGTCTGACTATGCATTGTTAAAACTGGGAGGTTTAAAGATAGGCACTTTTCAGTAAAGCTTTCAGTAATGCTGGATCCTGAGAGAAAAAGAAACACGCGATTTCAATACGAAAAGAACAAATCACCAAGCGTCCAGAGTATACAGCGAACAGTCACAAAAATTTGCCACCTATGCTGTCTCAGGGTTCAGCAAGTTTTGGTCATACTTTAGTTGAATACTTGGATATGTATTATATACACGCAAGAACATCCAATTTTTCACAAGAATTTATTAAATACGGAATTTCACAGGAATCTACGCAAGCAAGCACAAAAAACATTAGTAAAAAAATAAGCTCAGCGCTCAGGTCAAAGCTTAACCGCAACTAATAGATATTTGTTCCTAACAAATTTAAATAATTTCCAAAAGTGTTCACCCGCGCGTGAATTTATATTCGATTTGGGTTCTAGATTTGCAAGAAGGAATAACACACTAATTTCAGCAGATACGATTTGAAACAGTTTCATAACAAAATCATAGCATATAAATAACCAAATAGATCGAGGCCGTGTCACGACTTTTAAAAAATTAAAATTTAAAAACTGGAATCCTAAAAGGGTTTTAAAGCAATTTAATGGACTGAAAATGTTTTTTAAAAAATATAAAACTAAAAAACAGCATTATATGTCTCCTATGGTAGCACTCTGAGTGATTTTTTATTTTATTTTTTATTTTTATGAAAAACTGTTTTTTTTTGCTTTCAAGCAAAACATTTATTCTGTAAGTTTACGTTTTAGCTTAATTAATTTTGTTGTATAAATTGATGTTTGAATACAAAATAAAACTGTCGTGAAATTAACAGATTTTGTTCGCACTTCGTTCAGCAAAAAGTGTTAAAGAAAAGTAGTATACTAAAAGTATACGTAGTCTGTTGAGTTTGAAAAAATGAGTCTTATATAAAAAACTTTACCTACATAAAAGTTAATGTGATTCTAATTGAGAATCGGACATATAGTTAAAAGCAAACCCTCAAAAACGTGTTACAAAGTGAAACCTGAAATAAAATAAAATAAATAAAATTAACAATAAAATAATGACCTCATAAAATTTCAGCAGTGAAATTTTGACAATTTTGACAATGGCTAAATTTGTCAATTTTTCAAATTTTTCAAACTGATTAACTAAAATTAAAATTAAATATTTAGCTTTCGCCAACGCAGCTAAACAATTTTCAAATTTCACAAACATTAGACTGCAGACACTACTATTTCTTCTATTTGTAGTGTTGACTTGTGAACCAAAAATAAATATTAGCGATGTAAAAAATGTAATCAGGGAGTGCTAATAGCAAATATTGCAATATTTTTTGTTTCGTTACAATTTTTTTTAGTAATATTAGTTTCAAATACATCATTTTCGAGCTCACCGGTCAATAATTTTTGGACTGTTTTTTTAACCCGTAAAGTGAAACCTTCAGAGCGTCACCATAGCTTGTAAATTATTTACCTAAATGCTAGACACATACCTGCCTTCGCATATATTACCTCCTAAAACTTTTTGACGACTTAATTAATTATTTAATTAACTCTACAGTTAATCAATGTTAGCAGCACAATAGCGACTATAGGTGTAAAAGTTCACCCAGCATCAATTTAATATCCCGGCGCTGTTCTTGGCGGCGGGCAGTGGTCGCAGGATCCGGGATCACCTTCTACTCCCATCGGTCCCTGTGGTCCCTGTACTCCATCCTGGCCAGGGGCACCGGGCTCACCAGGGTCACCGGGAGGACCGGGAGGTCCGGGGACGGGAGGTGGTCCGGGAGGTCCCTGGGGTCCGGGAGGTCCACTAGGTCCCGGAGCTCCTGGGGTCCCCGATTCACCCACCTCACCAGGGGGGGCAGGCATCATCATTCCCGGCATACCACCGGTACCGGGCACTCCGGCTGGACCGGGATCGCCCGGTGCTCCTGGCTCTCCGGGAGGTCCAGCGGGTCCAACGGTAGGTCTACCGTTGGCACCGGGCGAGCCATTAGCGCCAGGGGCTCCCTTGGGTCCGGGAGGTCCTGGATTACCAGCGGGAGCAGGTGGGCACTCTGGGGTGCAACTGGCACCGGCAGCACCTGCGGAGGCACCGGGATTTCCGGGAGTACCGGGAGCACCATCAGCACCACCGGGTCCGGGAGCACCGGGGGCTCCGGCAGGGCCAGCGGGTCCGGTGTGACATGTGCAACCTAAAATATATTAAAGTAATTCTCAATAAAAACTAAGGAAATCACATCCTTCCAACAGTAGTAGGTATTGCTTTGACACATGCTTGATCTAAATGTTATGTCAGGCATTCTAACAATAATATCTCAACAAAAAAGTTTAATCAGCAAAAAACTCACAGCCGCCTCCGCCACCGCCGCCGCCGCCTCCGGTACCGGTTCCCCCACCGCCAGTTCCCCCACCGCCAGTTCCCCCACCGCCGGTCCCCCCACCTCCGGTGCCACCACCACCTCCTCCTCCTCCTCCGCCGCCGGTGCCGTAATTGCCAGACTGGCGGGCAACACGACTAGGTCCGTCCAACAGCTGCAGACGACCAACTTGACGAATCAGGTCTCCAGATCGAGTCTGAAACAAGAGTCAACTTGAGTCTGAGCCGGTTTACAAATTGTGGCTTACTTGACTGAGATGGCAGACTAAAAAGTACCACTTGATGCAATATTTTCTGATGTCAAATAACACGGGAATAAAACATGAACGCAGACACACAGTGAAAAAGGAGACAAAATAGGGGCAAAATGTACCCACCCGATAGAA
>JASANF010004873.1:0-21392 GCA_030248245.1 Trissonchulus sp. WLG1_4
TTGCATAACGTGTGGTTAAAATAGCGAAAAAGTCGCGTTATCCAGTGAAAAATATAACTAACTGAAAGTCATTCATTAGTTGCAAATATTAGTGATTTTTTTCAAGCCACTAATATTTACTAATATTTGGGACTAATGAATGACTTTGATTTAGCTAGACTTTTGACTGCATCAAGTAAACGTAACAAAATTTGACCCACACATTATCTAACATATTGGCGATATGTCGTGAAAATTTAAAGAGAAACGTTTACTTAAACCCAACGTTGTAGGTAACTGCTTTGTGACACCAGTGTTACTAATGAATCGCAAGGGATCTTTTATGAAACCGGGCCCAGTTAAACTTTTTTGCCCTACTGTACACTCACCATAGTGATGTAAATTGGAACTAGAGAATGTATATAATGAAATTGCAAACGGTAGATTTGAAAATAGTGTCACATCACAGTAATGACCAAAATTACTTGCAGCAGACTCCGGAGTCAGAGTCACTTGATTCCAGAGTCACAGCATAAAGAACTTTGAAGTTTGACTCCGACTGCGCTTTGACTCCGGAGACTGTAGCAAGTAATTTTAGCCGGTACTGTACCTAAGTGTCTACCTAAACTATAGAGTACACAGGATTATGATGAAAATATCGTGAAGGTTCCGAACACAGAAGGTATCAAGCAGGGGTGGACGCGGGTCGTGGGTACTGGGTACCCGCGGGTTGAGTAGGTTCGGTCGGAAAAGTTCAGCCGTGGGTCGACCCGCGGGTCTTTCAGGCTGCGTGGATTGGGGAAAGAAGATTTTCTGACCCGCGGAAACTGGAACCTGAAGAAATTGTCGACAAGGGTCCCCCTTGGTTTTTATAGCCCGGCCAAAAAAAATTTCGGATACGTCTCCAATTGACAAAATTTGGTCGAAAATTTTAAAAATTCTAAAAATTTTTTTCTGGGGGCTGCCGCCCCCAGATCCCTGCAAACTCTGTGGCTTACTATTCCTTGTTATTAACTTTCATTAAATGTCACCAAATTTACATTTGTTATGTAAGCCACTTCGCAAGTAGTGTTGAGATAATTGGATTCTGGGGGCTGAGGCGCTCAGACCACGCAATAGTGAGTTTAAACAAGTGAGCAAAAAAGTGGACAAGGTGCGACTCGCCTTTTCAAAATCCTGGCTACACGCTTGTGTATACTGTACGTTATGGTTATCGAGTGGTAGGTCAAAGTGGGTCGCGGGTCGGTTTTTACGGCGCAGGTTGGGTCGCGGGTTACGCCACAAGTCTAGAGCCGCGGGTTGGGTTGGGTGGCGGGCCGAAATTTCGACCCGTGTCCACCCCTGGTATCAAGGGAACCTTCCACCTCTAATAAACCAAAAGCAGCATTAATTTTGCAAAATTTTTGTCCGAAATTTTAAAAATCATTGTCATTTTCACTTATTTTTTTCTAAATTCAAATTTTCGGGACCTTTCCCCCGCCTTTTGGGGGTCCCCCCACCTCCCCTTATACACTTATAAAGATCACTAATTAAAAAGAAATAAAAGTGACTTAGCAACAGCTCAATCTCCATGCCTAGAACCAACTACACTATTATGGTCAGCTATTTAATTGCACACCACAACAGTATATGCGATTTATTGCACGTTGCATTATTGTACGCAGTGACACTTGTGATAAACGAGGCACAATTGATATCCAAATAATATATCCAAGTTATAAAACTACAATGACGCCTGAGAAAACTAACTTTTCCACATAATTTTCAGTAGTGAACAAGTTTTTACTAAATTTCAGCTAAACTGACACATTCCCTAAATAGACAGAAAAATCCATACAGTATACACCAAGAACGTTTTGACAGCTTGATACTTATCACACAACGATATGGAACAAAAAACATCTTAAGTTAGCAACTAAATTTTTAAATAAACCATAATCGCACAGAATATCAAATCCCTCAACTTATTCAACTCGGAATTTTGCAGAAACCTCACCAAAATGTTAAAAGTATATAGTCCTTGTGTGGTGAGGAGACAAATACAAAAAACCATCAATGCATCAAACTGACAATGTCAAAAATCATGCAAATTAGATATCGAATTAACATAATATTATTGCACAAATAAAAAATACAAGCTTGTTCATCGTAAAAAATGTTGTGAAATATATAAAAACAGCCCTGTAATGGGAAGAGTAAAATAATACTTGTCCGTAAAAATACTCGATCCAAACTGGAATGCACCATAATAAGACAAAACGACCAGAATATTATATAAAATAGAAATCCAGCAGTTAAAGCAATCTGACATTTGAAATAAACCAAATTACGACGGAGGAGCTTCGAATAACTTGTACAAAATGCGCTGAAAAGTAAACACAGATTGCTGTCTGAGTAAAACATGAAAACCATGTCGCATCAGGAGTACACAAATAGAACTGTCTAAGTAAACATGAAAACTATGCAGTATGAAGAGTACACGAAATGAAAAATTAGTAACAACCTACAGCGGAACACGTATTAGGCCGACGCGACATAAGCTTTTTCAAAACCGAAATCGAAGCCAGAATGTAAAAAATTGCGTTTTTCAAGACCGCCAAATTTCTGTAACTTTAAGTTTAGCGTCACTAGTCATGCCATGGGCAAAAATTCCAACCAAATGAATCATAAACGTTGAGATAATCAGGCTATCGAATGGTATAAAAATCATAAACATCAGAATGAACAAAAAACGTCGGCTAAATCACGAAAAAATGTCGTGTTGCGCCTTTCGTCTACTCTTGATAGTACATAGTTTTCATGTTTACTTAGACAGTTCTATGGTATAAAAATCATAAACATCAGAATGAACAAAAAACGTCGGCCGTCACGAAAAAATATTGTGTTGCGTCTATAATTTACACAAAAAATTGAACTTTAAGAGCTCCGTATGGTAAATTGACAGCAGCTTTGGTTTCAGTTGTTGGTATCTACGATGCGCCTTCACGAGGGCACTATTGTCTGGAAAAACTTTGAAGCAAATCGGAGAACTTAAAATTTTTACTCATAGTCCACCTTTAAACTGAAATATTATTGTCATTGGACAATATGCAATAAGTTTTTCGTATGAACGCACCTGTTTGAACATTTGAGCACGAACACGGTTGGTGGCCTTTTCTATTTCCTTTTTCCTGTTCTGAACCTTGGCTTGGTATTCTGGCAATCGGCGATATTTCCTGAAAAGTAAGAAAAAACAAAACTTAAAACATGCTTTTTTGTGTCTCAAGGCCTTATACAAAATTGGATTTAACGGATTAGATTTAAATTAATTTTGCTGACAGCTCAGCTCAGCTCAGCCATACATGGTTCACATACAGTACCTCGGTGCGTCCAAGAATCAATAAATTATGTTTAACTGACGCTGCGTTATTGACGAAATAAAGTTAAATCTAATCCAATAAATCCAATTTTGGATAAGACCCTCAGTCTACATACGAACACTTCAATTCAAAGGCCATTGTTGCCAACTTGAATACTTTACTACAGGCGCTACGCAGCTTACAGTAATTAACGGTGACGATCCAACGGTTTCTTGACTTAATCGTTTTGTGCTTGGTAAAATAACAAACAAACAAGTTAGCAAACAAATCAATGCAATCAATACATCAAGAAATAAGTAACAAAAAAATAACAAGTAATCCTTAAATCTTCAATTATAATGCTTACTGTCTAGCCTCTCGTCTCATTTCATGCTGATCAAAAGCACTGGTCGGTTGTGAGCCCAGCACGTGGGTGACTCTGGGATGGGGCATTTCGCGCAGCCCCAGCGCCACCTCCCCGGCCAGCAGGCGCAACTGCTGTTCCGTACTCCGACGCACGTGCGCCGCCGCGGTCACTCGACGTTGTCGCGAGCGACTATTTGCCAGAAACTGCGGGCGATTCTGACGCAGGCTTTCCTGCAAACAGTGTTGATGATATGCATAAAGGGTGGCGTGATTATTTCGTAATTTCGCCGGCTGAACGGATATACGACTGAATGAGATGTATGAGCCCTAGATCGAGAATGTACAGTCGCAGTGAAGGTCTAATGTAAACTTGGTAGTTTTTGTGATGGTATATGAAATGAAATTTGTTTAATGAAAATAAATAATGACATGATTAGCATATTAATTAATTTAAACTAATCTAATTGTTAATAGACTAGACAACAATATTAGACTAACCTAAGTCCAGTCCAACTCAGTAATAAGCCCAGTCTTTAAAAATACAGTACTCAAATCGTATTAATAGTAACGTTATATCTTTCCCAACCAGAAGGTTCTAAATAAGGTACAAAGCGTGCTGATGCTGTGTGTGCATTTCCTTAATTTCCATGTTGTACTTTGTTCTACAAAATCATGCTCAAACCATGGCCCCGAAATACAGTCCTGCCTCAATGTCCAAGTCTTACTTCAATGGTAGGCACGGTGGTCAGGTCATAGGAGTGGACCAAGTCCATGACGTTGGACGGACCCTCGGCCCGCTCCCCAGGCTTCAGCTCGCGCACCTCCAGAAACCACTGCACCGGCGGGGGACGCACTATTTTACGAGGGCCCTGCAAAACATTCAATACAATACAATTACGCATTTATTTATATCAGTTAAAGAATTATGTTGATTGAGGTAAGTTTACAAAGGTTATAATGTAGCAAGATCAAACTGACCAAATGAACAAAATATTACACAACATACCAAGGGCGTACCCAGGGGGGGGGGGGAATGGGGGGAATTCCCCCCCCCCGAAATTTTTCCCCCGTGATTTTTTACACAAGGGTCCCCCCTTTGGTTTTTATGGTCCGGCCGGAAAAATTTTCTGATACGTCTAAAATGGACAAATTTGGCCTAAAAATCAAAAATTTTCCCAACTTTTTTTCTGGGGGCTGCCGCCCCCAGACCCCTGCGACTATGTGGCTTACTATTCCTCGTTATTGTCTTTCATCAAAGCCTATGCATGTATACACAACTACATTATGCTGCATGTGCATGTCTACACGAGTATATTATGCTACATGTACTTGTGGAATACACCGTCTGATATGACACTCCCATCTTTTGTTTTAAATTTTGTCGGGAAAATTTCTGATACGTCTCCAGTTGACCAAATTCAGTCTAAAAATTGGAAAAACCGCCAATTTTTTTCTGGGGGCTGCAGCCCCCAGACCCCTGCAACCTTGTGTCCTTTGGTTTTTATGGTCTGGCCGGAAAAACTTTCTGATACGCTTCCAATTGACAGAATTTGGCCAAGAAATCGAAAATTTTCCCTATTTTTTTTCTGGGGGCTGCCGCCCCCAGACCCCTGCAACCTTGTGGTTTAATAGTCTTGCGTTTGTAAGGCGTTTGATGAGTGTTAAAATTGCTAAAAAGTGCATTTTAACCCATTACAAAAAATCGAAAAGTCATTCCCCCCCCGAAATTTTTTTCTGGGTACGCCACTGCAACATACACTCAAAATGCCAAGTCATATCATCATTCAACACAAGAAACAGTATAGTGAATAGTCATTACGCAGTACATACGTCTAGCTAGCTGCTCAAACATTAAATAACGATCCCAGCTTTTCTTGGACATATCCTCCCTAAACTTTTCATTGCTTTCCAATTCGGATGGTCAACAAAAGTGTTACAAATAAAAAACGCTCAAACAATTTGCTTCACCTATTAAACAAAAAACCAGTGGCGGACCCCGCTTCTGGTCCGCCTATTCTATCAGAAAATCCTCTAAGATTTCCTCTAAAGCCTAGTTCGCAGTAGTGCGGAACTGTCCGTAGTTGTCCGTGTCCGAGTCCGTGTCCGTGTCCGAAAGGTTGTCCGTAACATCTGTCCGTGTCGGTGTCCGTCACCAGCATTAATTCATGCTGCTACGGACACTCTACGGACAATGCGTATGCATATAAAATAACACCAAAAGCTTTGCTGTGCAGTAGACAAGTGTGTGAACGCAAGATTTAAAAACATCAAGGAAAACGTTCTGCACTCATAAAAAGCAAGCTGTTTAGCTGAAATTACGACAAATTTCACATTATTTTACCATGCGCGGAGGAATTTTATGTGCACGCACGTACACCTGACTATAAAGGCTACAATCTGATTGGCTAATTCCTTACGGACACGGACAAAAGTTGAACTGAATTGAACTTGACTTCCGGACATTCGGACAACCCTCACGGACAACTATGAACCGGGCTTTAGATACAGTAGAAAAACCCAGGGTAAAACCATTCCAATAATGTACCTTATTCGAGGCATGTTTTTGCAGACAAGCAGACTTAGGCTTTGGACTCTGACTATCGGTTCGAATGAGACTGCTGTGCTCTGCGTACTGCACAATCTCTCCGGTGATTGGCTGAACGGTGGCAATGGGCTGATCGTAGAGGCTGTTGACGGGTATATAAGCCGAGACGGTCTGTTGGCTCAGCCAGTTCTGTTGCTCGCTCAGTGGCAGCGCCTCGGCTATGGTCGACTCGAAGCCGGACTCTCTGGCCGTGGTGGGAGCCTGCTGGCTGGCCGCCGAGCGAGCAGAGACGATTACTGGCTCAGTCTGCGACTCGTGAATCGGTCTGAAACATTACCAGAACTGGGTTTGAAATCTATACGCTCTGGCTGGAATTTGGACCGTCATTAGAAACTTTGGTTTGGATTCAGTTAGAATGTTCTTTTCGAATGCACAGAGTATAGTATCACTAAAGATAACAACTAAAAAAAGACTAAACCACGGCAAATTTTATATTTTAGCCCAACTTTGGTCATAAGGATCGCAAAATTTATTACGCCCACAAAAACCAAAGTGGGGAACCTTGTGTACAATTTCAATTAAAAAATCGAAAAATGTCAAGGAGGAAGAATTCCTATCATTTCTGCCCTCCTGGCTACGCCCCCCCCCTGTTACAAAAAGTGAATCACCCAATTTTTTACAACTAAGCAACTAGAATAGCAGGTACAATTCGTCTGCACAGTGCACACAATGTGTACGGTTCCTTACTAGCTTAGTAAACCAGTAACCACTGCTATCAGTTATCACCCAGTGGTGGGAGCAAGCAGCTAAAGTTGTCTGACCAAAAAATGCTGGACCCCGAGATGAAAAGAAAGACGCAATTTCGTTACAAAAAGAACGAATGGCAAGCATCAAGAGTACAGCGAGTAGTTATGAAAATCACGCCACCTGTGTTGTCTCAGGGTTCAGCAAATTTTGGTCAGACTTTAGTCAGTGACACAACCCACCGACTGGCACCGCTTCCCGTGGGCCACGTGACCATGGGCACGGGGTGGTGACAGAGGGGGTGCTGGTGGGCGCAGTGGGACACGAGGGAGGGCAGGATGGGCGTTGAGTCGTAGAACACGTTCATCTGGCCGGGAGGGGGGGCCTGGCCACGGGCCTGGGAGGTGGTCACCATGTTCAGGCGAGTGGAGGGAATGGGGGGCTTGCCCATTGTTGGCGGGTGGTCTGCAACACAATGGTAGGGTAACTCCCTGCTTGTCCCTACGAATGACCGTTTATCCGTGAGCACCAGTTATGCCCAACTGCTCTGCTTATGATTCATACTTGTCCGTAAGGTCTGTTCGTTTGTCCGTAAATCCGTATTAAGCACCATTTTAAATGCGTATTCCACAAAATTGCGCACTTTATAAAGCACCCGCCCGCCCCCAGAGGGGGGTCGGCACCCCCTCCCCTCAGACATCCGGCAGCCCCCCCCTTCCTCGACCCACAACCCCCCCCTCTCCGATGGCCAAAAAAATGCCCCAAAAATGCGTAAAAAATGAAAAATTGCAAAATTTTCTCGCCTGCGCCAAAAAAGTACCCCAAAAATGAGCTGAAAATAGAAAAGTTAAAAAAACAAAAAGTTCGGCTGTCGCCGAAAATCACCAAAGCTAGGGACCCCCCCCCCTTCCGCCAAGGGTCGGGCACACCCCCCTCGCCGATTCCCCCCGTGCAACTCTGGTATTCACCACAGTTACGGGCAAACTCATCTGGTATTAGCCATGCTGTAAGTGTTCAATATTATACGGTGCAATTATATGTTCCGCATAATAATACTAATAATATGACTGCGTGATTATAGTTCATAATATGGCGGATATAATAAGCTACATTTCAAAGGCTATAATGATTAATGATTATCACTTTCAGAATAATGTCTAAGAATTTTGCATTTAGCGAAAATATTACAACAGAGGTAGTGACATTTTCTCAGTACCAGAAATTCCCAAATTCACATTATTTTCAAAATAAAGTATCATTCAGAACTAAGTCCAGCAAATTAAGAATGACATTATGATTGAAGCAGTCTGAAGATGCTTACTAAAATTCACTTCAGAAAGCAAATAACGCTGAATAAGTCAAGAACCAAATGCTTAAACCAAATCAGGTCTATACAGGAGTCGATTATAGCCGTGACGTAAGGCCATTTAGCCGGCAAAATTGCAAAATGATCACACCCCAATTTGATCTTAAACACTGTTAGTGGAGTGATTATTAAGTAATTTTGCCGGCTGACCGGACATACGGCTGTAAGTATGAATCGACCCAAAAAAAGCCCAGACAGACAAACCCGGACTGTGTCCCAGGCGCTGTCGTATAGCATTAGCCAACGGCATCTCCGAGGCGGATTCCGAAGCGGTGGTGGTCTCATTGTCATCCTCATCCTCGTCGTGCTGCGAGTCCGACTGCAGAGGGCGTCGTTTTCGCGAGCGTGGGTGTCGATCCCGGGCCGATCGGTCCAGTTTTCTGGTGCCCAGCTCCAGCAACAGCTCCTCCAGGGCTTCCCGTTTGGCTCGTTCGATGCTGAAAATAGATTAATTTTTATAATTAATTAAATACATTATTAAATAATTTAATAACTTAATCTACATTCATTCTACGTTACATCATTATGTTAAGTATTATTAAGGCTATTGTTACTTACAAGTCTAGTGGGTCTAGTTTAGACTAGTTAAACCAAATCAGGAAATGCCATCATGATTTTGATAACATTTGACAATTTCACTTTTTTTCAATTTTGAGCATTAGAGCACCGACGGTGAGATTTAATCACACATGGTGTAATCTATGTAGTCAGTCCCTTTTAGAAAGGGGTTTAAGGGGGCATAACTCTTGACACCGTAGTGGTACAACAATGATTTCAGCATCATTTTTAAGCAAATTATCTGAGCTTTAAAATGGTGGGTGACATGACGTCGTGACGTAACGTTAAACGTGCGTCAAAAATTATTATTCAAAATTTTGACGTGTTTTTGGGTATTACGCCTTCATGTAACATGTCATTTGAAAGTGCCCGAATTTGTCTTTCACGTGACCCTATTTTTATGATCCTACGACACTCATAGCGAAAGTTACGACCCTTTTTCTGATTAACCTAAAAAATAACTAAATAAAATAACTCTAAATAATAATAAATAACTAAATAAAATAAAAATAACTAATAAAAATTACGCCCTGGTTAAGAGATAATCACAGCATAGTGCAGTAAGACGAAGCGTTGGCGTTTCTTTTACTTCTTTAGATGGACCCGATAATAAGTACTGTGTTTTCATTAGCATCGTATTAGACGTTGCTGGATGCAACAAAAAAATAACTCTGCTTTACGTGGCGTATAACTTGGGAACCAGACGAGTACATGCGAATTGAAAGGTAAACGTCTACGATGTTCCTAGCCTAAGCTGTGGCAATTTTTGTGGTTAACCTCCAGAAATAACTAACTACAAATGGCCTGTCGCGGAGGATTCTGCGGAGGAAAAATAACTCCATTTTACGCCCTTTTAAACACAAAGTCACAGCTTAGCAGTGTAGTATGAAGCATTAACGCTTCTTTTAGACATTTTGATGAAACAGATGAGAAGTAAAGAGTTTTGTGTAATAACGTTTAAATGTTGATTGTAGCAACAGGCAAATAACTCCAGTTTACGTAGCTTATAACTTTGGAACCAAGCCACTGCACGAGATGGCATTGAAAGGTAAACGTCATAGTGCCACACTTGGTTCTAACTGATACTTCAATATTATGGAGTTGACATGTTCATTATCATTATGAATAGGATAGTATAAGTATATTAACAAGTCTAGTGCGTCTAGTTTAGACTAGTTCGACCATGTATATATCTAAGTTAAGTCTATTTATGTTACATTATTTGAAAAATGAGCAAAAAAATTGAATTGTTGCCTAAATTCAATTGTTTTGGGATTTGATCACCCATGGTGTGATCTGTAGTACAATCAGTCCGTTTTATGAAATTTTTCAGGGCCATAACTTTTCATACGGAAGTGGGAGAATAATAATTTTAACGACATTTGAGAGGAAATTGTTAAGCTTTCAAATGATGGGTCACATGGCCTTTAACTTGACGTTAAGCTTGCGTCATAATTTAGAATTGGAAATTTAAACGTTTAAACGTGAATAGTATACGTCAAGTAAGGTATCATTCAAAAGCGCCTACTGTTCTGAGTTGAAAGGCGTCAATTTTATGTTTTTAAGTTAACGTTGAGGCAAGTTATGACGGTCTGAATATTTGAGAATTAAATGACACTATAGTGTCATCTTACATTCGTCGTAGTAGATGTTCGAGCCCGAAAATGTCAGTATGAAAATTTTTTATTTTTTTCAAACCTGTTTAGCGGTTAAACGGTTTCCTTTACGAACTAACTTTGAATAGAAAAATTTTTGGCCACGCTGTCGGCTATATGATAACGTAAGAAAGTTTATATAGTATAGTAAGGTAATTATTATTATTAAAGCTTAAAGATATTACGTGCAAAACAGATGAAAAATTAGAAATGATAGCCGTTAAGCCTAACCGATTCTTTGGTGGAAACGAATAAAATAGAGCCACTCGCTAAGCTGAATGTTTAGATGCATCATGGGATTATGGGAATATGGGTGGCGGTTGAACGGAGATACGGTTTTGTTTCTATGTTTCTGTGCTGAGTTATTCAAGTTGACTTAGTTAATAGTCTAGCCAATTTGACTTTGCGAGCAGTCCCGCCGATATTCTACTTTTGACGAGTGACACATTATTTTACTTTCGTTTTCGATTATTGAATTAAATCAAAAACACCACACTCGACGTCGACACTTATTACCGTTAAAATTCTTACATATTGACACTGTATCAGTTTCGATTGCTTAAAACAAAACAAATCTCACGAAATCACTTCCCAACCTTTCCTCCTCCCAAACCAAAAAAAAAACAGCTCATAAAAACATATTCTCACGTCAGCTGTTTCTTGTAGGTTTTTCGCTGTGCACTGAGCAATACTCTAAGTTTCTGAAAATCCAGAGCGCCCGACGGACTTGTAGCGCTCGCGAGCAAAGAGGCGGAATCGGCCGAATAGAGCGAACCAGAGGAATGACGCCACGAAAGATTACCGGCCAGGGCTTCCCGATTCTCAATTTCCCGACCATCGTGACGACCAGCGCTGTACTGAGTCGGAGGATATCTGCAAAAACGTGTCGTTTAAAAAAGAAAAACTGCTATAATCGACTAGGAAAAATCTTTTTCTAAGCTCTACTCAATTACTCATCATAGTCCCTTTCTTATTATGATCTGGCATATTTTTAGGCAAAATTTTATGGGGGGCGCGCGATGGGGGGGACGTTGACCAAAATGGGGGGGGCGCACCAATTTCACGACAAACCACTATTTTTACAGGAAAAATGGTTATTAAACGTTAAATGTTACGTTTTCATACCTTATTATAGCTACGCTAATACTAAATTTAGTCAAAAAGGACTCAAAAACCCGACGAACACGACATCGCTACAGCTGAAAATTCGCTAAACTCCTTCCGGAAAAAATTTTGGGCTATGGGGGGGCACCCCATCTGAAATGGACGGTGCTCAAAATGAGGGGGGGGGGGAGGCGCGACCAAAATGGTTGGGGGGTTTGGGGGCCGTTCCTCCATGATCGACTAAAAATACCGTAAGTTTAGCTGATTTTATAAAGTGTTTTTTCCACTTTTGCTCAGATTCTCTGAACCTGCCCTCCGGACCCTTGATTCTGGCCTCATCTTCCCCTCTTTTATGTATGTTCCTAATTTTTATTCATAAAGCATAGCCCATACTTGTTTGCGCCAGTACGCAACTGCAGAAAAACAATTATTGGAGTGGAGACTTCACCACTTTCTTAGAACTCAGAACCTGAATTTTTTGCACAAGCTCACCAACAGTGAAGCCTGACTGTCGCGTATGCTACTTATCAGTAGCTACTTATTAGTATGCTACTTATTATTATTCGCTATTCACAACTGATGGGATTTTCGCCAAACAATCGTGTAAATGAAAACGAAACACGGTAACGCGTAAGGATAACTTAAACAAGTTTCAGTCCGAAAACAAAATCCCCACACGGCACACATCCCTGATTTTCAACTTTTAAGCAATACAAGATTCCATACAAGTCCCTCCCTCAACGACAAAATCCAGTTTCCTTACTCTCTAGACGAGCTCTTTGGTCGATCACCAGTGTGGGGTCGTGAGAGGGGGGCACTGCCGTTAGCCAGCAGGGTAGACGAAGCGCTGATGGGGGGCAGTCTAGTCTCTGGTTCGGAGTCTAGACTGTGTTGTTTAGACCGTTGCAGACTCAGAGATTCGGATCGAGTCAGTTTGTAGCCGGCCGACGACGGTTGATCGGATCTGGCCATTCGACTCGCCGGACCGGAAGGGGGTGGGGGTCCTGCAAAAAAAACTATTTAAAATATAAACATTATAAAAAAAATTTAACGTTATTTAATTAAAACTATTTGCTATTTCATGGCGAATGCTGACTCCCGTTATGGCGTTATAAATCCTTTTTTGACAAGTTAAAGTTTCTATAAGTTTTGATAATTTCAAAATTTCAAGCTATGCACTATTATCGACGTAAATGTCCATTTATAATCTGTTTCCCTTCCTTTTAAGGGCAGCTAATTAAATGAACACACTTGTATTACTTTTAAAAACGCAGACATGTTCATCGCAGCTGTAGCTGAAAATAATTTACTACCAGATACAGACGACAGCTGATAAACAAAGCTGAGTTGCCAACTGCTTATCAGTGTTGAAGTAAATAGCGTCAAGAGTGCATAATGGTGTCTCACTCTTATAGAAGATCACTGTCACTCTTCCATAAGGGTGAGACACTATTAGATATTTACTCTTGATATTTAGTGGTTATGAAAAAAAGTTGAATAAGTGATGTTATCGATAGCCGATAGCTGCCCAGAACTGCTACAACGACTACTACGATCTACATAAGTAGTCAGCTCATCAGATTATGCTTACTTTGCCTTTTTTGTATGCACTATTACGCCGGGGATCTTGCCCGGTCGTCAGTAAACCTCTCACAAATAATCTGTGGTGTATGTGGTCTAAAGTACATACAAAAACCAGGCAAAAGATAACGTCAATCTAATGAATATATGCCTTTCATGCCAGAATCTCACCCGAATCATTGTTAACCACCAACGGTGTGAGACTTATGCGTCGTTCAGTGATGTAGGCAGTGCTGGCTGTGTAGACGCGAGCCCCTGCCGTTGGCGGCTTCTTCGCAGGTTTGCTATTGGAATGGTAATCTCTAAAAAACAAAGTTAGAAGTTAAAACCGTGTCACGGGGTGTTTCCGTGAAAGCTCTTTTTTAAAGCGACCAGCGCATTTTTAGTAACCAAGTGAACAAAAGTGACAGGTAATTTTATAGAACACATCAAAAATGCACAAGTGTTTTATTCAAATGCATAATAAGTTAAGACTAGCTAGTTATCATGTTTGCATGAAGCCCAAACCTAAATTCAGCCACGATATAGAATATTATAATGCGCATAAAAACTATGTATATACTATACAAAAGAACCATGGCTAGTTATGTATATAGCCTTATTATGTAACATTAGATTATTGTACGAATGTAACAATTTACCAGTTTTTTTCAGAAACACCTGCTGCACGAAAAAAATGTAATTTAAGTCATATTAGCACCTAATATATACACATAAGCTTATAAATAATATGCTTTCATGAAGTACACAGATAATGGATTAACAGCAAGTAAACCCACCGCGAATAAACAGTTTCAAACACTAAAAAAGGCCTTAATAAAAAATCTAAGAGTACATAAAGGTACATATATAATATCTAACGCCTCAAAAAAGGGATAGAGATACTCTGTTTGTGCCTCCAGAAAAGTGTAAATAAAATTCGTCCGTCAAAAATCACCAACCTCCTCTCCCTCACTCCTCCAAATCTACGAGACTATAATGTTGGCGAACTCAGCTTAAAAACTGCTCAAACCATTTCGTGACAAGGATCTGAAAGCGTTGCTAGAAAGCCAGCCCGTTTAAAAAATCTCATTAGGATATGTTTTAAAGGTCTACACGAGCGACTTCTGTTAAAAAGTAAAGTAAAAACACTATCGTTAGCCATAAAATAGGTCAAATTTTAATACTACTAGCATCAACGTGCAGGCAATAAATCAAACAGTAACTAAATAATGAATCAAAAACAGCAGACATTTTTAGCATTAGCATTATTTGACTATCAAGAGTATATTATAGATAGACTTGAAGGATATCCTCTTAGTCTATACTCTTGATACTCAAACCACGCTCATGTGAGACTGACTTGTACAACGGCACCCGGCCAGGCAGTGAGACTTCGCTCAGGGCCTTGCTGAGTCGTCCAGAAGTGGGGCGCCCCCCAGTCTCCAGGTCGCACACTTTGCGGGGGGCCGACGCCCGGCGACGTCTGAGGCCAGGCCCCCTCCCCTCCCCCTCGTCCTGGCTCTGGGGGGCCGTCTTGTACTTTTCCGATGCTGAGGAAAAGCCACCTGAAATAATAAAAACTGAAATGTGCCGGTTTGAAAAGGTTTGAAACCTTTTCGCAATTAGCAATTTTTTTTCGCAATTGCGAACGTTTTTGCGCAAAAAAACCCAGTATATATATAACACTAATACTAATACTAGGGATCGACCGGATATCCGGATCCGGATCCGGCCGGATCCAGTGGATCCGGATCCGGCGCCGGATCCGGATCCAAACCTGCCGGATCCGGATCCAGTATAAAATTGGCACTTCTTGACGACAACTAATTGTTCCAAGGGTCCCCCCTTTGGTTTTTATGGTCCGGCCGGAAAATTTTTCTGATGCGTCCCCAATTGACCAAATTAGGCCTAAAAATCAAAAATTTCCCCCAATTTTCTTCCTGGGGGCTGCCGCCCCCACACCCCTGCAACTCTTTGGCTTACTATTCCTTGTTATTATCTTTCATCAAAGTCTATACATGAGCACATTCTGCTGCATTTGCATGCCTACACGAGTATATTATGCTGCATTTAGTTGTGTAATACACTGTCTTCTGTCTGATGTGGCGTTCCCATCATGTGTTTTATTTTCCTGTCGGAAAAAAATTTCTGATACGTCTCCAGTGGACCAAATTCAAGCTAAAAATTGAAAAATTCTCCATTTTTTCTTGGGTGCACCACTGGTTTTTACTACAGACTCAATTCATCGCCCTCGATATGGCTGCGGCTATAACAAATTAGCGTAAAGCTGAAAAACGCTAGTATATTATATAAAAAGTCAAAAAAAATTTCAGACCCCCGCCCCTCCCCCGAAATCGAAGTCTGGTACCGCCAGTGGTCAAGTTGAACAAAAATTTTTTTGAAATTTTTTTCATTTTTGGAAAAATATCTGTGTCTCTCAGACTGGATCCGGATCCGGATCCGGCCGGATCCAGTGGATCCGGATCCGGCAGAATTTTTGGATCCGGTCGATCCCTAACTAATACATATAAATTTTTAAAAGCATATATAATCATGACTAGCATATATAATCATGATAAAAAAATAAACCTTATCTTTGAGAACGGAATGGTGCAACTCAAAAAGTTATCGCCTATATACATAGTATATCATTACATATTTACCAATATATAGTGCTAGAGTGCTAGTAGAATCAAGTAGGTAAGCGTTTAGATCCCTTTAGAACTGAAACGCTTTCAGTTTTCAGATGTTATGGACTTACAGCTATACCAACTTACAACGCAACCACACAATGCGCCTTTTACTGTAATACTGACCGTACGTAAACCAACACATGAACAGTCAGGCACACCATTACTTGGCTCATTTGCATAATCAGTCTATATACGTATTCAGCCACATGACCATTCGCACCCCCACACAGTATCGTTACAATGGTTTTCCCAACTTAACGAAACTCGCAGAGGGTATCAATGTCAGGGTCATTCCGTGAAACAAAAGATTATCCAAAACAAACGAAAGTCGGCCTTGTCAACCAAAGCCCCAGACTCTTGGTTACCATTCTTACCCAAAGGAAAGGCCGGCAGGGGCAAGCCAGGCGGACTACGCACAGCCGACTCTAGTGGGTCAATAATATTGTCACTCTGGGGGCTGTGCCCTGAGGACGTGGGTGGTTCATAGAAGGGCATTTGGTCAGGGGGGCAGTAAGCCCGATACATACGGGCCGCAGTGGGACCGGTACTGGCCGTAAAGACAGCAGTGCGATTCACGCAGGTAATCACGTGATCAGGATGATCCATCTTACTGGCATACATGATTCCGGTAATGTTATATAGACGTATGATATTAATAATAATGTTACGTACGTATATATGTAGATTAGATATCGAGGCTATAGCTGAGAGGATAATAAAATGTATATATACACAAATAGGTTGGATATAGGAGTAGAAAGAAAAATGTATGTTCACACGTTGAAAATAAAATCTAAAAGTCCAAATCATATTATGACTATTTATAAAACAGATGTGAGCATGAGAATGAATCAAGACGGAAAAAAGTGTTGAAAACTTTGCGCCTATACCTGACGATGGAAAAACATATATATATATAAACAGACTGGAACAAAATATTGACTCATGTCATGTCTCATGTGACACATAAGTAAATTCTTGTTAACCGTAATTTCTTGTTAACCGTTAATGTACTCATGAAGACTGTCACATACAATAAAAAATTACTATAAATACAACTACAACAGCCATTCTTTAGCCGTTACTGATCGACACACTTTAATGGGCACTGGGCAGTAGACCGCCCATATTCGGTCAAGTATATATCTATAAGGAACACTGGAGCACTGAAGTTAACCCAGCTGAAACGAAAAGATTTCTGAAGTTTCAGCCAGCTAAGGTGGTCAGCTAAGAAAATTGATTTGTGACTGTGAGGTCCACAGCTGAGGTATGAGATATATAACAAAAATATAATACAGAAATGCCACGTTTGAAAAATATGCTCACGACAAATTTTAAAATGAGCACATTTGAAATTTTTTTTCACAAACTCTAATTCCGTCTAACAAAATAGCTAAGCATGATGAACGATTCAAAAACTTCAACTGTTGTTGCCCAACTTGAATTTCTCTCTGATATATACACACAACGCATTTGATAACAGGTTAATCACGATCAAAAGCCTCTTAACGCTGTGCCTGAAAACCAGAGACCAAGTATATATTAAGCATTACTACATATTATCCAGCGTCTAACATTACTGACTGTCAATGCTTGTCACCAATCATAGTATGGTATCGGTAATCTCAGAGAAAATTATGACAAATGAGTTGATCAAGAAAATTGCAAGCCAAAATTACACGAAAAAAGCCCAGCAGAACAGTCTACACGTATTTTTCTACTTGCCGTTGCCAGACAGAAGAAAAATGCCAATACTGTAATACAGGTACACATAAAGCTACACATATATGCGATATGCCTTCATAACAGCAGAACCTGAGGCTTCAAAGTAGTCAGAGTCAACAAAAGAAAATTTCACTCTGAGACTTTCTCTCCCATGCATCGGTTCGGCTCTGCTGCTATGTGCGTGCGCCTGTGCAGGGAATAGAGACAGGCACGCAACTGTATCAATCAAAAGGCCACAGAACCCTAGCAAAGTAGAGGAAAAAATAAGTTTTCTACACAATTATTAGCTCCCATTATCAGGATACAGCTAACATGCTGCATTAAAGCTGTTTGTACGGTTCGGTGTTGTTATGCAATATAGTATGTATATATAGTTTTATTATATACTACAAGTCTATATATGCGTACGTATATACATTGTCTGAGGTGTTTATACAATATAACAACACAACCTGCTGCTAAAAGTATTGACAGATATACAGTCATACTCACATAAGAAACATTAATATATGGTAATTTACAAAATAATTTTCCTCGAGGGCGGAAGCTTATATACAATTATAATATACTCTCAAACCTAAATGGTCTAAAGTGACCGAAACCTTATCAATAAGCTTTCTACGCGTTGCGCTGCGACAAAAAGGCTTATATAAGCTTAGTTCACAGTAGTGCGGAACTGTCTGTAGTTGTACGTGTCCGAGTCCGTGTCCGGAAGGTTGTCCGTATCATTTGTCCGTGCCCGTCAGCAGCATTAATTCATACTGCTACGGACACTTTACGGACAGTGCGTATGCATATATAGTGGTGTGGGGAAAAAACCCCTTCGCGTTTTGCGGGGAAAAACCCTAGTGCTTCCTGGCTGAACCTTTAGACATAGACCCTTTTTGAGTACGCAGGTGGGAAGCACATCCCAAACTGACTTACCACACCAATTTCTGTGCAGTTTTGAGGCCTGTAGCATTTTTTATAAAATTTCAAAATTTTGCATGTTGAGAAATTCCAAAATGACAAAATTTTCCAAATTTTTGACTTGTCACAATTTTTCACAACAACACTTTTGGCCAACGCCGTTACATTTTTCAAATGAGTTACCTTTCTTCTATACTTCTGAGGCTCAAAAACAGTTAAAAACGTTGTGGTTGACCTGTGACTTGTCAAAGTTTGTGCGGGAAAAAAACTTGTCAAAGTTTGTGCGGTAAAAAACCCTATTGCGGGGGAAACAACCCTATTTTGTTTGGTGACAAATTTTTGCTAAACTCGCCCATTGTTGCTACAAAAGTTGATTCATCTGGGCTAGAAACATGCGTAGACTTCATTGAAACCGTTTTTTCGGCCGAAAAACGTCGTTTTTTTGTCGTTTTGGACCATACCCCGATGGCCGATACCCCTTACGAAACCTGTTTTTGTGATGTTTCACCAAAATTTGGCATTTTTTGGACTATTTAGGCTTTAGCTGCTGCGTACCACTTAAATCCAAGAATGGTAGTCGCGGGCGGTGTCTGCCCACCGTTTCGAAGGCAATAAGCGCAAAAATCTGTTTTTAATGCTTTTAAATACGGCAAAAATGCATATTTGGGCAGAAGTCATTTCTGCAAAAAGGGTGAAAATTTTTGAAGAGTCATTGTGAGTCACAAGGGTGTCGGAGAAACGATTTATTTAGTCCATACTGCAGCCTAAGAGTTGTAGAACACGATGAAATTGTATTTATACTCACTACTAATAGAACAACCAAAAAAAGTGATAGGGGTTTTTTTCCCCGCATTAGGAATTTAATGGCCCGAATTTCATAATATTTTGGCACGTATGCAGACTCACCAATACTAACAAATAGACACAGTTTCAGCGAATTTTATTTTTTGACCCATCGCGACGTCGTTCGATTTTCTAAAAAATCGACTGATATATATATATATATATTATATATATATATATATATAATATATATATATATATAAGGATCGACCGGAACCCTAAAACTACCGGAACCGGAACCACCTAAAAATACCGGAACCGGAATCCCCTTCAAAAAGACCCTATATTTTGCAATATTTTCAAAAAATTTTTTGTTCACTTTTACTCACATTTTTTATATGCAACCCTTCTATACACTTTTGACTTTCTATACACTTAAATACACTTTTGACATTTATTTTAATATTTACAGTAATTTAGCACTTTAATTCGCAGTGCAAACGCAAGATCAGTGAGCCACAGGTTGCAGGGGTCTGGGGGCGGCAGCCCCCAGAAAAAATGGGAGATTTTTCAACTGTTTACGCTGAATTTGGATAACTAAAGTCGTATCAGAAATTTTTTCCGACAGGTACAGTGTATTATACAGTGTATTATACAAGTACATTCATCATAATGTACTTTTGTAGACATGCATAGGCTTTGATGAAAGATGATAACAAGGAGTAGTCAGCCATAGAGATGCAGGGGTCTGGATAGGGTCGCCCTCAGAAAAAAAATTCGAAAATTTTTGGATTTTGAGGCAAAATTTGGTCAATTGGAGACGTATCAAGAAATCTTTTTGGCGGGGCGATAAAAACCAAAGGGGGGACCCTTGTTGACAATTTCTTAAGGTTGACCTTAAGGTTAACTTCTTAAGGGGACCAAAAGAGGGGGATCGCGGCCCCCACGAAACCCCCTCCCTATCTACGCCCTTGGGCTGGCTTGGGTTAGGTTAATTTTTGCTGGGTCCAGTTAAGAGAGCTTGAGTCTGGCTGGACCCACTCATGGACCCAAAAAAACCCTGACTTGGGGGGCGGCTGTATCGTCGCCCCCTCTCCTAGATGTTAGATAGTAAAGCCTGTTTCACACGAGGGGGATTTTCAAGAGGATCTTCCTCAGGGGGATCCCCATGGGGATTCCCGTGGGGGTCCCCACGCGTCCCCAAGGGGATGGGGATCTACATGCAGTGGCCAATCAAATAAAGTCACGTGCGTCTGGGGATCCCCTTGCGTCCCCAAGGGGATCCCGTCGGGGACGCGTGGGGACGCAAGGGGATCCCCTTTGAAAATCCACCTCGTGTGAATCAGGCTTAAGGTTTACACAGATTACATAATTTTTTCAGTGTAGCATAAAACACCGAGGACCTTCGACCTTCGGCTTTCATTGAGCTAGTTTAAGTAATACAAGAAGCTGGACACAAAAAGCACAGCACTGTTGATAAAGAATAAGCACTGCAACTAAGAATGCTAGAATAAAAAATCAATAGCTATTTGTATGTAGTCCTAGTATAGACTAGTACTATAAATATTACAATATCCATTTTAAGACAATAAAGCACAAACGATAACAATGTATTAAGCTAGTGTATATTTAAATTTGTATTGTATTTTGCCGCCAGCTATCCCCTGTCAGCTGAGTGGGCAGTATCCCCCGTCCTGGGGGTGGCAGTGATCCAGGAGTCTTCGGACTGAAAACCGATGATGGGACTATCGATCCGTCGTAGGCCCTGAGGCGGCGACCAGATGGGGGTTGTGGGGTAGGGGCCCCCACGTAAAATCACCCAGAAATGAAACCATGAACACTACAAAACTACGAAACATAGCATCATCCGAACTGGTGGTGGGTTGCTGGAATGTGCGGAGTCTCCTGGACGCTGGGACGCAGTCTCTCGTGGCGAGATCGTTGCACCGCTACAATGTGGAACTTGCCGCCGTCAGTGATCCAGGAGCCAAGCAGATCACGATGAAAAGCGCTACATTGGACCGTACGGCACTGGTGAACGGTCGGACAACGGCGACCGACTGG
>JASANF010004874.1:0-12375 GCA_030248245.1 Trissonchulus sp. WLG1_4
GGGTAGTGTCGCGAAAGCAGTCGATTTTGCGCGACTATAAAACTTTTTCAGTGAAAGATAAGTCATTGTTCTTTATATATTACAAAAATATGTTTCAAGTCAAATATTTTTGCCAAGTTTCAGCAAAATTGATGCAGCATACAGTTAGCAGTGAAGTCGCAAAGTCGGAAAAATGACGTTTTGAAAACCTATTCACATTCGATAATTTCGTCACAATTAAAAAACTTTTTGTTTAGATTTTTTGCACAAGGTAAAAGCACATATGCTCTAATTTATGCACACGAAATTTAGTGCAAATTGCTTGAGTGGTTGTGGAGTAATACATGTTTGAACTGTGAAACTGTGCGTAACCTATAACGTACCCACAGCAATAATGATAATTTGTAAAAAATTTAGACGTTAATTTTGAAATCAAAAGAAAAACGAACCTTCATTCTTCATTTTTCTTATTTGTGGCAAAAAATTGTGCGTCAAAACATTACATGTACTTCAGAAGCTGGCCAATCTGATATCTGGCTTCATTTTTTGAATTGTTATGTCTCTATTGTGTGATGTCTGGCTCACAAATGGTGATTGGTTAAAAATATTGATAGATATTGGTAGTCTAGTGCCCGGCAGTATTTATTTGACACCTTATGGCATTTCACTAGTTTCTCCGTGAACGTACAATTTCAAAGCAAAATGTTCTCATTTTGCAGGCTATGAGTAAAACTGCTTTGGCGACACTACCACCTTAACTGAGCTTGGATTACATTCCTTAGAGAAACGAAGTAAATTTCGTGACCTAGTACTCGTTTTCAAGATTCTGAATGGCTATTTGAATATTTCACCTGATCATTTATTTTCTTTCTCTAAGGCTTACCCAACACGCGGTCACTCTCTTAAATTATCCGTTCCTCGTCATAACCTGACCATTATGAAACACTTTTTTTGCGTATCGTGTCATTACTGAGTGGAATTCTTTACCCGAGTCGGTCGTTGGGTCCCCTTTGGTTTCAGCTTTTAAAGATAGACTTTATTGTTTATTGTTTAATTCGTAGAACATTTTTTGTTGTTTCCTTTTTTGTCTCCGTCTACCGTTATGGTTATTTTTGCTTTTGATTATTAATAATAATAATTACATACGTGTAAATGCATTGGCTTGGAAGACGATTTCTGAAAAAATCTATTTTGCTCAAAAAGCTCAAAAATTAAAAAAAATTTTCATGTGATATGGGCATCAATAAAAGGAAATTCACTTCTGAACAACTTTTGTTCTTACGAGGCATGTTTATTTTTGCGCGTTTTTAAAATAGTGGCCAAAACCCACATTTCAGGAGCGCCACCTTAACGCTGCAATCAGCCTGAACCTGGCAGCTTCAGACAAAGATTTGTAACTTTTCAAAGCCTGAACCGATTTGCAAAATTTTTTCAGCATTTAGTAGCTTAGAAGTTGCTCTTTCAATGGTAGCAGCAGGTTTTTATTTCATTTAGTATATTGCCTGAATCCAATTTCCAATTCCAACTATGATTTCACGACAAGTGTTGCTTAGAATTGGTTTTTCTATGCAATTATTATTTCAAAATTCTAAAAATACTCCAGCTTCTGGGGGGGGGCTGCCAAGCCCAGACCCCTGCAACAACTCTTTTTTTACGACCAGTGTTGCTCAGAATTGCTTTTTCAATGCAAATTTTATTTCAAAATTTGGAAAAAGCCCCAGCTTCTGGGGGCTGCCGCCCCCAGACCCCTGCAACCACTTTGATTTCACAAGTGTTGCTTAGAATTGCTTAACCGCACTTGATCCGGAATTTCTGCGGAACCGTACTTGTGCTGTAACGCTTCGATTAGCCTGGTCCTGGTGGCTTCAGAAAAAGTTCTGTAACTTTTCAAAGCCTGAACCGATTTACAAATTTTTTTCAGCATTTAGTAGCTTAGAAGTTGCTCTTTCAATGGTAACAGCAGGTTTTCATTTGATTTAGTATTTTTGACTAAATCCAATTTTGCGCAAAAATTTTCAGGTAAAGTTTATTTTTGAACAAAGTTTGATTTCCAGCTAAAGCTTACATCCTACAAACTATCCTATATATATGTCCGTAAGCTGCGATTGATTCATACTTGTCCCTAAGAAGCTTAGGGAATGTCCTTAAGCAGCCATAAGGACTGTCCCTGTGTCCCTAAGCAATTGAGCAATGTTCTACTTTTTACCTGTCTATATATATATATATAATATATATATATATATATATATATATATATATAATATATATATATATATATATATATATATATATATATGTAGAAAAAAATTAGCGATTTTTCCAATTTTTAGAGCGAATTTGGTCAACTGGAGATAACAAAAGATGGGAGTGTCATATCAGACGGTGTATTCCACAAGTAAATGTAGCATAACGAGGAAATGTGACAATAACGAGGAATAAGCCACATAGTCGCAGGGGCCTGGGGGCGGCAGCCCCCAGAAAAAAAATTTCGATTTTTAGGCCAAGTTTAGTCCATTGTTGTTTTTGTTTTCATTCACTTAATAAATTCTTTCTTTCTTTCTTCTTTCTTTCATTGGAGACGTATCAAAAAATTTTTCCGTCCGGACCATAAAAACCAAAAGGGGGACCCTTGTGTAAAAAATCACTGGGGAAAATTTTCGGGGGGGGGGGGAGTCTGGGGGCGGCAGCCCCCAGAAGCTAGTGCTTTTTTAAAATTTTGAAATAAGATTTGCATTGAAAACTTAATTTCAAGCCACACTTGGCCAAGAAAGTAGAATGATCGCTGGGGTCTGGGGGCGGCAGCCCCCAGAAGCTAGTGCTTTTTTAAAATTTTGAAATAAAATTTGCAGTGAAAAAGCTATTTCAGCAACAGTTTTTATTTTTTCCTAATCCTGATGGATATGCCATTTTGTCAATCCCTACTGCAAAAACTTACACGTATATATATAACAGCATATATACAACTGTCAAAAATATATTACTTTTAAACTTTCAAAAAGTAGAGCTCAGAAACCAAAATCAGATGTATCGGAAATTTTGGCTGGCGAGGCATTTGAAACCTAAGACCGGTAAGAGTGTAAGACCGTCACATCACATCAGCAAGCGTAGCGAACGAATAAGTAGGTGCTGCATAATGCACTCACACATACAAGGTTTTAATAATAAAAGATCATAACAATGAACCGAATAAACTACGGAGTTGCAGGGGTCTGGGGCCGGCGCTCGGCAGCCCCCAGAAAAATTTGAGAATTTTTTATTTTTAGGCCAAATTTGGTCAATTGGAGGCGTATATATCGGAAATTTTTGAAATGTTCTTATGAGTTGGACAAAAGGGGGGGTTCGGCCCTTGGCTCCCAGGGGGAGGGGCCAAAAGCGCTGAGGGGGGGGGGCAGTGGCGTACCCAGGGGGGAGGGGGGGGCGAGGGGGACATCAGCCCCCCCCTTTCGCGATTTTAGCCCCCCCCCCCCTTTGCGATTTCAGCCCCCCCCCCTTTTTTCACTTTTTTCCTATGGTCTTCTTTGGTTTTATGACACCGCTGAAAAAAATTTTCCGGCACGTTCCCAATTGACTATAATTACACTGAAATTTCAAAAATTTTCCAAAATTTTCTTTCGAGGGGATCTCGCCCCTAATTCATTACTGCTCTAATGTATATACATGACTTATATCTGCTATGGTGTATTAATAATGAGTAGGGATGTCGCGGATATCCGCATCCGCATCCGCGGATGATCCGCAACTTTTTTACATCCGCATCCGCATCCGCATCCGCAAAAATTTAATGCGGATGTGCGGATGTTGCAGATTCTGCAAAAATTACTAAAAATGTAGAAAATCAGACGCAATTTTGATTTTTGTGCATGTATATATCAATATTTTTGCTCTTAAAACGTTGCATTGAAACTTTATTCTAGGCTTTTTCATCTCATTGTTGGTTGCAAATCGCTCTTTTCTAAAGTAGGCTTCACAAATATTTGATATTGTGGGCATATTCGAACTGAGTTTTGCATGTTTGAGAGAGACTAGTCTACAAACTTGTAAAGCAATAATTGTCAAAACAATATTATTGGTTTTTAACTTACATGCTTTCGTAGATTAAAAAGAATAGACAGAGTACGTATAGTGATTATACACCAACCAAAACCAAAAGCATCAAGTAACCAGAGGGTCACGCCGATAGCCTTTGAGTTGGAATAAAGCTAACCAATAGCGTTTTAAACAAACTGTTGATGGCGGCGCATGGCTTAGATTGTTTTATCTAAGCCTCATTCCTTAGTACTTCCATTCTTGTATTCATACTTCTATTTTTAGTGTATTATGTATTTTTTGGTGAAAAATTTTTCAAAAATTTGGCTAATAACTTGTTTAGAACGTATTCTAAAAAGATCCGCATCCGCATCAACCGTGTGGTGGGTGGAGTGGAGGACGAACGTCTAAGGACAGCCCTTGTCACCCATGGTTTTTCTTCAATTTTTTCCTGTATACAACGTATTTTTCAGGTTTGCTAGTCTGGTGCAGGTTCGGCGGGGGGGGGGGGGAAATTCAAACGCATATTTTTTCAATGTAAAAACACGTTTTTATAGGTTTTCGGACGCGCTGAGTTCATTTTTAGCACTTTCCAAGCAAAAAAACGTAGATTTACTGCTTTTCGAAAAAATTCAAATTTTGTCGAAAATCATCATTTTTCGACATTCAGGGGCTAATTTTTGAAAATTTTCACCGATACAGTCGTAATATCAGTCCGACGTTTGATAATCATAACTTAACTTATAATAATATATTTAATTCAGCTTTGTTTCCAAAATATTCTGCTCATTTATACCAAAAAATGTTAATTTTTTAAACTTATATAATAGGCGAACTATGCATCGTTAAACTGAGCTCACATATCAATTGTTATTGTTTCTTTTTGCATAGACAATAAATTAACTACATTTTCCGACACAAAATAGCATTTTTAGTTAAAAGGAGCAATTTTTAATAATGAAGAATACAATAAAATACGAATTCAAAACGTCACTGCTGCTCAGCATCACGCTGGCGCTGACAGCCAATTTCGGTTCAAAAGCGCAGCTTTATTTATGATTCCACAGTAGCAAATATCCTTTCATTTGATGCAAGCAACTAAGACTAAGCCTTTTCTAACCCAAATACTAAGCCTGAGCCTAAGCACTAAGCCTCAGCCTAAGCCTAAGCCTAAGCCTGAGCTAAGCCTAAGCCTGAGCTAAGCCTAAGCCTAAGGCCTAATTTTAAGGGAAAAACCTGCTAATAAGCATAAAAAGTAACTTAACTGCACTAAAATACCCCCATCTGCTCCATATTTAAAAAAAATTCGCAGCTGTAGCCCGAAATTTGAACTGAACCCAACTAGTGCTGTAACGCTAGAATCAGCCTGGCCTGGGTAGCTTCAGAAAAAGTTTTGTAACTTTTCAAATCCTAAACCGATTTACAAAATTTTTTCAGCATTTAGTAGCTTAAAGGTTACCCTTTTAGTGATGGCAGCAGGTTTTTATTTCACAAAGAATTTCTGCCTAAATCCAATTTTGCGCAAAAAATTTCATGTAAAGTTTAATTTTTGGACAAAGTTTGATTTCCAGCTAAAGCTTACATCCTACAAACTTCTAACCTAGCCTATTCGAAAGAGCGTTCAATTTTGACCCCACCTAGGTTTGGGGGATATAGGGGGACTCCGGATCATTAGTCGAAAAAATGCCGTTTTTCCGACTTATTCCACCCCTAAGGGTTTTAACACCAATAATTTCAATCTAGATTTTTATTAAAAGGGGCGACAGCTATTTTGGGGGCTAGAGATCAGATTGGGGGCTTGGCTGACGATGGGGGTTCTATATTTTTATTAAAAGATGGGGTAGGAAGCGATTTATGGGCAAAAATAATTTCCCCCCCCCCCCGCCGAACCTTGACCTGCTAGTCCCCCCATGAGCCGATTTTTCGTGCTTTTTTTATCTAAATAGGTTAAAAGTTTGAAATATTTGACATAATCTGACTCTGAACAGACCGCTGCTACAACTATGATTTCACGACAAGTGTTGCTTAGAATTGGTTTTTCTATGCAATTATTATTTCAAAATTCTAAAAATACTCCAGCTTCTGGGGGGGGGGCTGCCAAGCCCAGACCCCTGCAACAACTCTTTTTTTACGACCAGTGTTGCTCAGAATTGCTTTTTCAATGCAAATTTTATTTCAAAATTTGGAAAAAGCCCCAGCTTCTGGGGGCTGCCGCCCCCAGACCCCTGCAACCACTTTGATTTCACAAGTGTTGCTTAGAATTGCTTAACCGCACTTGATCCGGAATTTCTGCGGAACCGTACTTGTGCTGTAACGCTTCGATCAGCCTGGTCCTGGTGGCTTCAGAAAAAGTTCTGTAACTTTTCAAAGCCTGAACCGATTTACAAATTTTTTTCAGCATTTAGTAGCTTAGAAGTTGCTCTTTCAATGGTAACAGCAGGTTTTCATTTGATTTAGTATTTTTGACTAAATCCAATTTTGCGCAAAAAATTTCATGTAAAGTTTAATTTTTGGACAAAGTTTGATTTCCAGCTAAAGCTTACATCCTACGAACTTCTAACCTAGAATATTCGAAAGAGCGTTCAATTTTGACCCCCCCTAGGTTTGGGGAATATAGGGGGACTCCGGATCATTAGTCGAAAAAATGCCGTTTTTCCGACTTATTCGACCCCTAAGGGTTTTAACACCAATAATTTCACTTCAGATTTTTATTAAAAGGGGCGACAGCTATTTTGGGGGCTAGAGATCAGATTGGGGGCATGGCTGACGATGGGGGTTTCATATGTTTATTAAAAGATGGGGTAGGAAGCGAATTAGAATAGAAAATAATTTTTCTCTCCCCCCCGCTTCAGTCTGCAACCCTGCAACCACTATGTTTCACGACAACTGTTGCTTAGAAATGGTTTTTCAATGCAAATTTTATTTCAAAATTCTAAAAAAGCTCCAGCTTCTGGGGGCTGCCGCCCCCAGACCCCTGCAACCACTATGATTGCACGACATGTTGCGTATATAAAACTTTTTTGCAATATCAATGAAATCAGTAAAAAAATTTTTAAAAGCTGAACTTTCTGCAGACTGCCGCGGACTGGACTGCGTGTGCGTTTTCACCCCCCCCCCCCCCCGGTCGTCAACCATCAGTTCAGCCCCCCCCCTTCGCGAAATCCTGGGTACGCTACTGGGGGGGGGGGGGGCAAAATTGCTGAGGGGGGGCCCCGGGCCTCCCCCCCTGGCTACGCCACTGAATGCCGTTTTTCCGACTTATTCCACCCCTAAAGGTTTTAACAACAATAATTTCACTCTAGACTTTTATTAAAAGGGGCGACAGCTATTTTGGGGGCTAGAAATCAGATTAGGGGCGTGGCTGACAGTGGGAATTTGATTTTAATAAATCAACGTGCGAAAACCTATAGAAACGTGTTTTCACGGTGAAAAAATATCAGTTTGAATTCCTCACCCCCAGCCTCAGTTGCGCCATGTGTCCCAGTGATATATTTGTTCAGATTTTGACTATTTGGCGAAAAAAGTTGGGAATAAAGCTACACATTCAATTGGAAAAAGAACGCCACGATGTCTGAAGAAATATCTGGAATGACAGTCATTTATTTAATAGCAGTTGGCTTTCAGGTTTGTGTGTTTAAAACAAAGTGTATACTTATGATGTTTTTATTTTTAATAGCTGTATTGAACCTTGTACTATATAGTATAAGGATTCAGGTTCTTGCTATTTATTAGCGCAGTATATACTAGTGAAAGTGTGTAGAAATTGCGAAATTGTCGCAGACGCAGGGCGATGGCTGTTTAGTTTTCTGATCATTATATTAGTGTTGGGATTTTTTTCCAGACGTACCCGAACCCGAACCATTCGTACCCGAACCACCCGAACCCGAACTTTGGCCAAATGAAGTGCTTGATATTACACACTTACTATATTTGAATATAGAATGTCAAAAAATTGTGGAGCAATAGAGTCAACAGCCTTTAGTGCAAGGAATAAATCTTTTAATACTTAACGTTGAATAAAGTGATTAGTCAGCAAAAAACCGACTAAGTTTCAAGCCGAATCAATTCATATTCAACTTTCACCGCTTTGTTTCGATTTTTTGAAAAAAAATGAAACATGTAGGAGCATTGCATTGGGTTGTCTATGCACTTGTCTTCAAAAAGTGGAAATTTGCGCAAAAAAATTTTCCCTCAATAGCTTCAATAGATAAGGTTCATGAAACTTTATGAATTGCATCAGCGTTCAGAGATGCACGGGAGCAATCGGTGAGGTGAGGGGGGTGCGCGACGCTTGGCGGAGAGGGGGGTAGTCCTGCTTTTGTGTGATATCCGGCGACAGTCGAAAAAATTTTGCACTTTTTCGATTTTTAAATTCATTTTTCGGGCACTTTTGACTGCAGCGCGAAAATTTTTGCGATTTTTCAAATTTTTACTTAATTTTGGTACACTTTTTCGGCAATCAAAGGTGAGGGCGTTGAGGGGGGCGCCAGGTGTCTGAGGAGAGGGTGATCCCCATGAGGTAACGTAGGTAACCCCCGGACTTGACGTCCGGCTGATCCAGCCTTTGGGGTTCGGTGCTTATCTCCGTTTAGCTTATCTAAGCCTGTTGCCTTCTGACATGCATGTGTTATATACCCATTTACCGACCCCGTGAGGATAGACTGCTGGGTCGGCAGGAAAACATGTAACCTTAATCTCTTCCTCAAGGGGATTTCGTTAACCTTGTGGGTGGGATTCGAACTGCCAACTTTTGAATTAACAGTTATTAGTTATTATTAACAGTTATTAACAATTAACAGTTTGAAATAATAGCCCAAACCAACAGGCTAAGAGGCAACGTAGATTAGTTATGAGTTTGTCAGAATTCCCTTGCAGACGTTACGTTGCTAATACTGACAGATAGTGTCGACGTTGCGCTGGTTTAGGTTCTGGCCTTCTAACGATTTTTATTATTTACTATGTACATAATTGACCATTAACACAATTTGTTCCAAAAAGGCGAACTTTTCCGCCTGTGCCGGGTGTGGTGCAGAGATTATATACAGTTTTGAGTTGAATAAATTGACAAATGAAATGGATACATAAATGGTTTGTATCATATGCAATCCAGCTTGGGTTAATGTGATCAAACTACAAGCGATTGATACTCGCTGTCACAGATGCGCGATTGAGACGAAACACCAAAAATTTTCTGCATGTCCGCTGCATTTTAGTAACAATTTCTTTATATGTCTATGTCCTATTGCCATTTTCGAAAGCTGGCGCTCAAAATTAATAGAAATAGAGATGAATAGAGTTCAGGCCTAGGGCTGATTTAGATTCAAACCTCAGCTTGAGTTCGAACAATTTGCGAACACACCACACACGCTCACTAACACGTGTGCAGCCTTGCTGCGAGGACAGCAGCAAAAATTAAAAAAATTTGGGATTTTTTGAAAAATGTGAAGTTAGTTCCATATTATTATACTAAAAATATTTATGATCTTTGGAAATTCTAAAAAAATCGGTATAAAAATTTTGTAATTCGGTCAGAAAATTTAGGTACCCGAACCACTTTTTGCGTCCCCGAACTGACTTGTACCCGAACCCGAACCCGAACTGAAAAAATGACCCGAACCGTACCCGAACCCGAACCCGAACTTTCGTCCCAACACTACATTATATACCTGATTTTTTATTCAACAAGTTGTGTTTTGCTATTTGACAGAAAAAATTGTCCTGACTAAAGGGGGGGGGGGGTAACCAAGTTCAAAAATCTAAGTTCTCCTATTTTACTTCTTTACATATGTTACTCCCCCAAGGCACCTCTACCTCAGATAATAAAAATTAAGCTTGAAGGTGCAATTTTTTGGTTCAGTGCGTTTGTCAGTGTATGTATTTACATGGGCGAAAGTACGCCAAAAAGCCTCAAAGTAGCCCTTAGTTGGACAGCTGCAGCGCAAACTAAATTAAGACAATCAGGCTGAAACTTGGCATAGCACTTGCCCACATGTAGGCGCAAAATCGTATGATCCGGATTTTCTATATATGTATGTGTTTTCAAATTTAAAATCGAAGGCGAAATGTGAAAAAAAGAGCCCCTACTAAAAAGTTGGCAAAAGCATTGATTCCAGTTTGTTACGTCTGCGATGCGCCGTCATTAGGGTTACATTGTGTGCAAATTTGAAGCGAAGCGGAGAACCTAAAATTTTCACTTATACAGGTCGCCCCCCTTAACAACCCGATTAGTCATTAATTTCCGCTAAAGGTCGCCTGAACGTCTTCCCAAAAGGTGGCACATGCCTCTCTTATTTACGCATGGTCATATTATTATCCAATGGTGTAGCGAGGGGCGGGGCGGGGGTAGAAGCGCCAGAGCACCTGCTCTGCTTAGATACACAACCCCCTCCCCCCCGGTAGACCAACTTCAAAAATTGACAAACGGGTGGGTATGTACCTTCCTTAACTGGATTCTGGCAACGCTACTAATATATACTATGTATATATACATATATAATATAATGTTCTTTATTATCTAATATTTAGTTAATTAATAGGATATAAACATTCTAAGCAAAAGCAATCCTTTTATAGAAATATAATTAACTTTTGGAACCATTCCATAGTCCTGAAGCTTTATAAACTTACAAGATTCACAGCCCCAGTGACGTAGTGAGCAGTGGTATAGCAGTGGACTTGTTTGTAACCCTTGGGTCGTTGATACCAGTCCAGACTCCAGACCGGGGGCTACTTTCTTAGAAATGCGGCACCTCAGTTATTGGTTTTTTCCAAGTCTGCAGCTGAGTAATTCTGAGGCTAATTTTACCTTTTCCACACTATAAACTTACTGGTGACATTTTGAGTGCAACTTTTCGCAATACAAAATTATTATGTAATAATTATATATACACCGCAAACTACGGCTAGCTTTTTGTTTTATGTTTTTGACGTGCCAGGCGTACTAGACTATATGTATGATTAATAATAATATGTGGTTTATTATAGGTTTTTGTGCTGTTGTTTATTTTTGCGAAAAGACAAATTATGCGGTTCACATTTGCCTCTCGCAAGGAACCACATGTGGCTATTGGATACTCAGCTCCGAAGGTTGGAAAGCTTTGCTACCTTCAGTACATATATGCTTGTATAGCAGGCAGGGAAAATAAAACCCGCATTTTCATATTTCGTCATGTAGCTCATAGACTATACGTTTTCACGGGAAACCAAAAAAATCTGTCGTAGGCCTAACCTTGCTCTAAACGCTGGGACCGGTTTCATTTCGCTATCTCTTACCGTTTTTTGGCGGGAAGCCAAAAACTTGCCGGGGAAAAAACCCATTTGGGGGAAAAAAACCCATGTGGGGGAAAAAACCCACCCCATAAATCACCCGAAAAGTGTGTTAGCGGTAGTTTTTCAACGCTATGGCACGTATTCGGAGTAGTAGAGGCCACTGATGCCAAAACTATACGCAGATTTGTTATGGGGCCTCAGGTACACAAGTTTGAAAACTGCCCTTCGCAGCCCATTATAAAATTTTGAATTTTCAGATTTGAAAACAAAACTGAAAACACCTTAATTTCGCTTGAAAACGTTGAAAACAACTAAAAAGTTGCGATAACGCTTCAAATGCACGCAAAATGTGCACTTTATGTCTACATTTTACGCCATCGACCCTTGGTGGGGGGTACCGTCAGTGGGTGTGACTGGTCGTGACAGCCATATTTTAATTTTATTCAGTTATTTGGTGTTTAAACAAAAGAAATTAACAGATTATAATTAAAAACATACAAAAGCTGGCAATAGTAGCAGAGAATACTACTTGCCGCTGCAAAAGGACCTCAAAATGACAAAGTCCGACTATTAGGCCCGTATTCCAGAATTCGATCAAGAAAGTGTCAGTTTGCGCATTTGTGATAATAATAAACGTCTTTTTGCACTACCATGAGTCTTCTGGGGTAGCTACTAGGTTTTTCGACGTCACCAGAACATTTTCAAAAAGTGGGTTTTTTCCCCCACATGGTTTTTTTTTTACCCCGTCTAATTTCGGTCACGCCCCCCTCTACGAAGAAGGAGGGACCTGCCACTGCGGTCATGAATAGAGGAAGGGTAGTCCTCTGTAAAAGTGTTTTTACATTTGAACTCTCATCCTCTTAGTGCTGAGAAATGAGACTCCAAAATTCACCTCCCTTGGAGCCATGTCAGGTCAAAAATGGGGGGGTACAATTTTTGACTCATAAAAAATACCAGCGAGACCCCTTTTGGATACCGCTTATATACGCTTGCCTACAGGGACCGTACTATACGCTGGCAAATTTTCAGACCTGTACCATGTACCCAAGTTCCGGAACCGGGGGTGGATTTTTTTCCCCCAAAAAATGGGGTGGGTTTTTT
>JASANF010004876.1:0-28150 GCA_030248245.1 Trissonchulus sp. WLG1_4
GAAGTAGTCACCAGCCAGTACATGCAAAATTTCAGTTTTTGACATTTTTGACCCCCGGAGGATTATTCGATTTTGCTAATTTTTTGATATGTTTTAGAGCTTATAAAAACGTCTTAGATTCCGTTTTAACATTTACGGAAGTGGGGGTTCCGGGTATAGTTTGGGGGCAAAATGTGTTTTAGCGAAAATAGCATTTTTTGAAATAAAGGCCAAAATCTTTGCATTTTTTGCAGTCTACAGCAAAAATAACTTCAGATTTGAATTTTTCAGCTTATTTTACACCTAGGACAATCTTTTCATTATCCAAACTTGCTTGGATAAATTTTTATAAAGAATTAAAAAAGTTAACTCAGACATCGATTTTTCACTCGAAATGTCAATTTTTGAAAGGTCGTATTTCCCGCCAGGATCAATTTCGGGAGCTAAAACTTTGCATAGCTTAATAAGTTATGTGATACAATGTTTGGACAAAATTTGAGCCCGATCGGAGAAAGTCGATTTTTTCGACTGCGAAAGCTGTCTCGAAAAAGCTCGATTCTGAGTGAGAACGTGTCTTAAGGAGGTAGCGAGGAGCAGAATTTTTAATCTCAGTTCTAAATAAATTTTGCCCTGTTTTTTGTCCAAAAAAAACTGAGCTAAAGTATGAATTGACGTCGGCGCTTTCACTAACTTTTCAAGCGGCGTTTTGGCGCAGTCTTTGTGACGTAACCTGAAGACATGGTATGATACATTGACTCGTCATGTTTTGCCTGTTCTATCTGTATTTCAGTATATACTTGCGGACTGTTTTTGAGGCAGGTTATTTTTTGGGCAACAGCAAACCATGTAAAAATGTTAGTTTTATCGCTGTTAATAGCTCAACTTGAGGTCTACCGATTGACAAAAGTGTAAGCTTAACCGGAAATTAAAGAATAAATAAAATATATGAAAAAATATTTTAGCTTCCATCTATAGAATGTATGCGTATGTGTAAATCCTACATCTCTTTAGTCGTGTTCCATTATTGTTTTCATTCTTGTTCGCTTGTGTTCCCTTCAAGTATTTTTGCCTCAAACAAAACTTTTCAATCTGGTTTCGTGTTAACTTTTTTTTCAAGCATACCGCGACCATCTTCTGCCCGAACACGCACATTTCCTGTACAATGACAGCTTCTATGACATTTTTCCCAGTTTCCTACTGACTATAAATGTTATATGAACGTCCATTGTTCTTCAACTCACATGTTCACCTGCGCATATAACTGCACTGCTGTATATTATGTCAACTTGGTGTGTGTATTCACCGTTTGGGGACGGTTTCCACGCTTATTTACGGGCTTTGGTTAAATACTTGCGTCGCGTGGAGATGTCGTGGCTAACCCTTTTTTGGTATAAATTTCAAGTTTATAAAACTTTTAGGTTAACTCGTACCCGATAGCAATAGATAGTCGATAGGCTTCCACCCCCCATGTACATCTGTGAGTATGAGTCAACTTGTTTTGGAAATCATCTAACGCGGTTTTTGTTCGACACTGCTCTGCTAGCAATTTTTCAAAGTAAGGATTCCATGTCTAGCGATTTCGTTTTGAGTTGATTTATTAATTGTTGTTATTGCGCGCAAGTATTTAACTAAAGTCTGAGTGTCTGAACAAAAAGTGCTGAAGTGACACCGTTTTCGTTGTTACTTAAGTTTTGTTAAGTTTTATTAGAGAACACAGAAATAACACTACCGGTCAAAATACATTGCTTGTTTTGTCCTTTGGTACTAAACACTAAAATGTAGTCAGATATCTATTATTGAAAGGCAATAAATTTCCAACAAAAGCTTCTCCTGAGCTTTCATATCTGTCTCTGATGGTGAATAGTTGTAAAAAATGGGAAATGTACTCGTGAGCGTTTGGCTTTTTATGTTTCTCCAAAAAACCTGTAGCTAAATGGCCAAGTTTTTTATCACGATGTCATTTGGGTTCAGCATTTTTTGGCTTCACCTTGCGATGATGATGGTAACTGTGTATTTGCTATTGGCTGTGTGTACTATTATTTCAGAAGGCTTGTAAAGTCCTTACGGTTACGGATACGACAGTCCAGGTATTGACCCGCCATTATGCTATAACCTTAGTCGTGCCAGAGTAGCGCTTAGACTGCGTAGCGTGTGGCGTAATTGCGTGCGGTTAGGGGGCGGGATAAGGGCCAAGCGAGGACGGTACTGCAATAGAATGCTTGGAAGCATTAATTTATATATAAATGTGTGGGGGGACCTCCCCCGAAAGCCAGGGGGCGGGTGGAGGGGGGGAGAGTCCCGAAAAGTTAAGTATAATTTAGTCAAAACGGCAGTTTTTGCGGAAATTTACAAAATTTTGCCAAATGTGGGTATTTATGCTGTGTGGTTGTTCAGGGGGAGAGGGTCCCCACAGGCGGGAGAGGCACCATACATGGGCGGGGGGGGGGGGGTTTGCACCCCCCCCAGAAGGCAACTTCACCCCCTCCCAGACAGGTGCTTCCACCCCCCCTCCCAGACCCAGATTGTTCTGAAGTTGCTCACGACGACAAAATCGGTGGCTCACAAGGCAGAAAAGGTGGCTCACGAAGCGAAATTGAGCGAGCAGAAAAGTTGCTCCGCACCCCCCCACTCGGTGGCTCGCCCCTCCAGATTTCGCTAGTTTCGCTAGCTGCCCACGTATGAGAGGCACCCCAAAATTTTGACCCAGGGGGCAGTCGGCTAGTTCTTAGTCATTGCTTTGTGATGATAGTTCTATTACTATTATTAATGACCCCTCTTAGGTCTCGATTCAGATTCAGATTGATTTAGATATTTTTGAGACTGAGACTAGACTTGCTTATTGTATTTATAGAAGACGCTTTCAGAATTTAGAATACATTGTGTTTATTGCTTGCTCGCGTAATTTGTGTTGTGTTAACATTGACTATTTTGTGGTGTAAACTATGAGTCTTGCTAATACATTGCACGCTTGAATGTATGCATGTACAATATATATCCAGTATACACCTTAGCTTGTAGTCGTTTGTTGGTGGTTATTAATGCATTATAGCTCCTAAACTTTATAACGGTTTTAGTTTTAGCTCTAGATTTCAGTTTTAGCTCTCAAGAAGTACACTCTTGGTGATTTAAGGTGGTAGTTGCGTTTTCGAGGTTTTTGTGATTTCTATGTAAACTTTGCGCCACCAGTACTCAAGTTATAAGTGACGCCTGAGCATAAATTTTTGGGACAGTACTGTAAAGGTCAAAATCCCCAGGAATGTCTCTCACTTTTTCTAAATTTTACCTGTGGACATTTTTAGAGGGTTTTAATTACAAGAACATATCTTAAATTTTCGGTGCGTTTGCTTATCAGCTATTTTCTCAGGGCCTTTTCATAAAATGTATTAACGAGATCAGATCAACTCGATTAAGAATTCATGAATGCCGATTAAGGATTAACGTATTAAAAATATTAGCGCGCTTAACGCTGATCTTAATCAGCGTCGTTTTCACAAATTGTTTTTTGATTATCTCGATTAAGGCCTTAATCTGGATCGTTTTCATAAATTCAAGTTAATCGTAACGTATTAACATAGGTGCTGGCTGAGGCTTAATCTAGTCGGGTGTTGTTTTCACAAATTAGATTAAGGATTAGGCGTTGATCTTAATCTGCAGTTATTTTATGAAAACCGATTAACGATTAAAGATTAAGCTAATCAATTTAATCTTAATCTGTTTTCATAAATTAGATTAAGCTAATCTAGATGATCGTGGAGATCAAGCGTGTATGTGTTAAACATACAAAACGTTAATCTCCGTAAGTGCACGGAGATTACATAGTTTAAGCAACAATTTACTCGCAATATTGGCTTACTGTAGTTTATTTTTAATTTGATTAGGTAAACTTACCTATATTGATACTACCTATCAATGGATTAATTCTTACCTATTAATTATTTAATTACTGCTAGTTTAACACTTGTTGTTAGCTTTCCAGTCGTGTACCTACTATCAAGTATTTCTGTTCTTACGACTATTTCTGAACACAACAAATGTTTAATAATCAATAATGTTTAATGTTTAATGTAGTTTAGTTCAGGGAGGCACATATATATTTAGACAAAATCAAAAACGTACGAATATATGTACTGAGTCCTCTACTGTTGGGGGCGCTACTGTTGGGCCACACTTTTATCGAGGGGCGTGGCACAGATACTGAAATTGGGGCAAAAATGCTTACAAAATACTTTGGACCACTGAACCTCCTGCCCTGGTCCAGTTTTTAATCATATAGGCATATGTACATTATATCAAGAATATATAATGGGAAGAGTAAGACACGCTTCTAATTGGCCAGCTTAGCACTTGGTTACGTGCCTAAGGGGTGTTGTCAAAACTACGTGTCCTATTCTGCCCGGCTTAAGAAGTTTAAGAAGCTTCTAAGCTTTCATTGAAGTTGGCCGAGTTGTGCAATTAGCAAAACTCGGCCAGCAGCTGTGTCGTGCTGCTAGAAACTCAGGAAATATACGTATGTGAATTCTTATTTGCTTACGTACGTATATGAAGTGAGAAAACTTGGTGAAAACTCTCAGGCTAGAATTAGTAGCTTGACTTTTGCCAAATTTTAGGACCGAGGGGGGTTAATACCTAATTTATGTACAATAAAATAAATAATAATAGTTAAAATAAAATTAGCTTGATTTTTTCATTTCGTATGTATTCGTGTCGGCTGGTAGAATCATCATGGCCGATTCAATAATATTATGGCCGCTGGTCAGCAAAGACCCTCTGTTTCAGTTTGATAAACAAATGGTGGTTAAACATAACATGAAAGATTATGCTGCAAGTGGTAACTGGCAGTAAACTAAAGAGTTGTGGCACAAAGTATATTCTAATCTGTGCGAATAGGGGGGGGGAGTACGGGGTAGCTGTTTAGCATATTGCTGTATTGCGGCCCTATCCATTTCAATTCAAATAGCACGTGCAACAATCATCACACGTTAAGTGAACTAAGAATGAAGATTTGAACAATATTGTACATGTATTAGGTATTAACGCCTCTCGGTTCTGAATTAAAATTTGGCAAAAGTCAAGCTACTAATAATTTTAGACTGAGAGTTTTCACTAAGTTTTCTCCCTTCATACGTACGTAAGCTAATAAGTACTCACATACGTATATCTCCTGAGTTTCTAGTAGCACCAGACAGCTGCTGGCTGAGTTTTGCTAGTTGCACAACTCGGCCCACTTCAATGAAAGCTTAGAAGCTTCTTAAACTTCATAAGCCGGGCAGAATAGGACCCCTAGTTTTGACAACACCCCTAAACGGCCCGTTTCGACCGTAATGTGCAAATAATGTACCTGGCTGCCAAGCTGCCCAATAAAAAATTGTCATGCTTTTTCATTATGTACTCTTGATATAATGTACCAATTTCCCAATATGTCCATAAACTAGACCAGCGGTATTTGACAGCCAAAATGAAAATTCTTCTAAACGGGCCTGCAGGTTACAGTCCTTCATGCCGGGACTTTCTCTGTCTAGGCAGCCGGACTCTGACACCCCCGTTTAATAGAGAAATGAATGGTGAACAAAACATATTCGTCGATTACGGGTCTAGGAAGCACCGTTTTTTCATGCGCTCAAAGTTGAAAGTTTGTGACAATATGTACCTCACCCTAGAGTATTAACACTGCAACCGTGCGTTTTCCATTGTTGAATGCTAGAAAAAAACTACAATATCCGCTGTATCTGATTCACAAAAAGTTGACTGCCGGAGTTGCGATTGATTAGCATAATGTGGCCATAAAGAAAATACTACTTTTGGGATCAAAAAAAGCCAAATTTTCACATTGCTTAACTAAACATATGTAGGTTTTATTATATGACAGTAGCAGTAAAACTTGGCTGCTAAATACAAAGATCTACGATTGGTAAAAAAAAAGTTTGAGGATTAGCTGACTGGAAGAAACTAGCCAAGTTTTACAGATTCAGATAGGGTATTCATAACGTTGGAGCCATATGGCCCGTCCAGGCATGAAAGGGTTAACCTTTAAAGTTTTTGGTTTTTCATCATTACACTTTTGTTAAGCACTAAAAGTTTTCAAATTAATAGATGTGACCAAATTTCAATTTCAAATTTATCGCTTTTTGACGCTAACTCCAGCTGAAGCTGAGTGTAATGTTCATTGCACTAGGATCGCTTGACACAGCGTGTAAATACGTTGGCTATGTTTTTAACCAATTATATACTAGTTTTGGAAAAATACGCAATCATTTCCAAAAATACGGAGTATTCACCTAGTGCCGATTTTAAACTGTTTTTTTATATATATATATATATATATATATATATATATATATATATATATATATATATATATATATATATATATATATATATATATATATATATATATATTCAGTGCAGTTGTTTGTTGCAAACTTAAAGACATGGCAGCATATAAAATATATGCATATAATACCAGCGTGCTGAAATTTTGCGTGCGCTATAATATGCAGCATTATATGCGTTAATCAAGTTAATATAGTTGATCGCGCTAATATTTTGGATCTTGATCCTGTTAATATCGCTAATCTTAATCCCGCTAATATTTGAATTTATGAAAACCGATTAACGAGCGCTAATCGAGTTGAGCTAATCGCGGTGATCTAATCTCGTTAATATAATTTGTGAAAAGGCCCTCAGTAAATTGACTAGTTATTAAAAAAGTGGGGGACATGCCTGGGGATTTTAAACATGTCAAAAACCTTACCAACTTTCAGCCCCAACAGGTAATCGTATGATTCAGAGCTGTGGCGCAAACTTTTTGTAAAAAATTGTAATATTTTGGAAAGGACCTTTCTTTAGTCGCTTATACTGAAAACAAAATCACAGGTTAAATTTCAATGCATGGCATACATTTAGAAAAGATATTGTTCTACCTAATGCAAAAGACCGCTTGTGATTTGAATTTGTAAACGCTGAGCTATGGCTTTTCAAAAAAACACCTAAAAACGCAATTACCCCCTTAATTAGCATAAATTAGTCCATCTTGGTTAATTCTAGCAAAAAACTCTATATTTGTGACTAAATTCGGCGGGTTATAGTTTTTGTGTATCCAAAGTTTCTGGTGTGCGTAGTTTAGCAAATTGTAACACTGTCGAAATTAGTGGGGGAATGCGTAAAGAGTGTCTTATGCTGTTAAAACGAGTCGTATAAACTCTTGTTTCAGTGAAATAGAACGTTGTAGGGAGTGACGAAAAATTTTCCAATATTTTAAGGGAGTTCTATCGAATTTTGAAATTTAGCTAGGATTTTCCCTACTTTTGGTCGATTCACTGGAATTCACGTCGAAATTTTTTGTATAATTTAAATATTTTTTATAATCTTTTGATTTTTTCTTCGTTTTAAAGCGATTTAGAACCAAATACAGAAATTTTGTGGTTTTGAAACACCTTTTTTAGCAGCAAGGAAGGGGGGCTTGCCAAATAAGCAAAGTTTGGGGATGGGGCTTCACCCGGAGTGGCCGTCTGCGGGATGGTTACCCCAGTACTTCTACCATTTATTTTTTATAAATAATACTTCTGCCATTTATTTTTTATAAATAACAAAATTTAATTCAAACCGCGCGAATTCAAGTGCAATTTTGGAAGCCGTTACTCTGCATACTAATTGCGACTTTCGTTGCGCATTCTACCCTTAATTTTGTACAATTTACAACTAAACTACACGTGAACAAGGCCACACTATCTTTTTGTTAAACTTATTCCTGAGTTATTTAATACTTAAGTATTAATATTTCAGGAATTCAAGCATTGGCTCGGATGGCAGCAGCGGGAAGGGTCTGTTGCATAAATTGTCTGCCATCATTTCGACGGCGGGGGGTGCCTCCTCTGCCGCTAGTGAAGTCCTTACTCCTGTCGCCTCACAGGAAGCTTTGGGTTAGCTTAGTATATTTCATGGTACTGGTCGATTCATACTTATGCCGGCAACGTAAACGAAAAAAATTAGGTCAAGAATAATGTATAAGATCAGCACTAGAGTCTAAGGGCCTTATCCAAAATTGGATTTAACGGATTAGATTTAAATTAATTTTGCTAATAACACAGCACAAAATATGAAATACCGGCTGAAATTTCGCCGTACACGGCTTACATACATTATATATCTCGGTGTGTGCAAAGTTTCAGTAAAATACATTTTACTGAAACTGTGTTATGGAAGAAATAAAGTTAAATCTAATCCGATAAATCCAATTTTGGCCAAGACCCAAAGTGATCCGCTCGACGTATTTTGTGGGAGCGATTCGTTGTGAGCACCACTGTAGTCCATACATGAAACGGGGTGAACGTTTTGAGGGACTTCCGGACTTCCCTGGCCAAGTTTTGGCGAACCTCCCCCCTTACCCAGATGGATCAAGAATATCCTAACTTTTGCAAAATTTTGTAAAATTTTCCCAAAAAAGTGCTTTTTTATTAAATTTTGCCCAAATTTTCGTGACCGTCCTAATTATCCTATTAATATTATGTACTCTTAGTTGAGATAATATATATACTTTTTTTAGACAATATACGACCGTCAGACTACCATAACATAGAACACTCGCTGCTGGGTGATTTGAAAAGTATACGAACGTCTCGATTTGCGCGTAGCGAACGGTAAGCAGTTATTTTTTTGCTTTTTGGAACACTTTTTATTGGTTATAAATATATTATTGTGTAAGTCGATGTACCGATGTAAATGTAAAACTATCGGCAACCCAAAAAGTTAGATATAGAAAGGTTTGTTTAGTTTGCTGTCACAGTGGTATATTGACCTTTTTGACAGCAATTAAAAAGGCTCAACTGTAGTTGTGTATTATTGTTTTTTACTTTCTTATAGTTTTACTTTTTTACAATTTAATTTTACACAAATATGAAAGTCGTCGACGCGAGGAAAAGTTTCTGTGAGACTTTTTATATTTTTTTACAATTTTCGAATTAGTGTCATTTTGTGGGGTCCCAGACTTTATCCCACAAAATGATTGAATGAACGAAATATCATTTAAAAATCTGGGGGGGGGGGGGGTGGGGTCTTGGACCTCGGTTCTTTTTCACCCCCTCGTGTTAACCTGTTGTGACTGTACTTTTTGGCGAAGTGGATATAGCCAATTTGCATCACCCCTTACCTTCCATCCAATATATCAATGAGCGTGTAACATTTATGTTTTTTTTATGCTAAGCTTATGCATGTACAAGCAGTGTGTTTCTAGTTATGAGTGATGCTTCGTCTGTATTTGGTAGTGGTATTATTATTAAATAGTAGTATTAAAGTAGTAACAAATGAGTAGTAAAGTAGTAATAAAATTTAAGTAGTTATAAAGTAGTAATCACTTCGCTTGTTGTGCTGATTTGCTATTTGCAAGAAATTTTTTGCAACTCGTTAGCTGCTGCAGAAAAAAGTGTTACACAAGTAAGTCGTAAACTTTCTGATTTTTTGAGCAATTAAATGCCAATTATAAAATATGCTAAGGGACAAACAAGAAAGGGTTGATTGATAGACAGTGGGTGTCAAAATTAAATCCACTATATACTGTATAAGTCGTTTTTGGCGTCTTTACTAAAAGTTGATTTATTGCAACTTTCCGGTTAACTAGACCAACCGGATATGCCCTATTGTACACGTTTTTCGTTCATGTTTTTGAAAAGGAGAGGCATGAAACTTTCAGTATAGGATTAGGACAATGATATTAATGCGTATTACAAAAATTCCGGTCACCGGATGTAAAATCAGCAAAAAGCGTTTTTGTCACTCCGGCACATCGACACATAGACAGAAATTTTCAGCAAATTCAACATCTACTCGATGAGACCTTTCGAATGATATGCTACATGACTGGAACAAGTCTATATCCGGTTAGGAAAAAACCGGAAATCGACCATAACTGACCGGATATGAGACATAACCAGCATGAAATTTTCAGTAAAGAATCCTTGTTAAAAGTTCTCGAACTGTTATTGGATTTAGCATTGTATCTGCAACGAAAAGCTCAAAACATATTTTTTAGCTTAAGTATCCGGTGACCGGATATAGACCGGATATGACACCAGAAATGACTTTAGCTCATCAAGAGCTTTCGATTGATACCAAACCTGTGCTAGTAGCTATTACGGTTTGCTCAAACTAGATTTTCAAACTAAACCGGAACTAACTACGGGAACGCCTTCATCTCGCCAAGAGCTTTCGATTGATGTATGGGTTTATGGGGTTATCTCTTACGGTTCAGTCAAAATAAAACTACCTCTTCAGGGTCGAGTATTTTTTGGTCAGACTTTAGGTACTGTAAGGCACCAATCTCGAATTGGCATTATTTCAAATTCATTATCCATTTTAATTAAATCAGTTCTATGCGAATTTCAGAACTGCTAATTTATTTTTTACTATTGGGTATTTCCCTTGAGCAAGTTGTTGTGTTTGTAAAGTTAGAGTCTTGTATACAGATTTTATATTAATAGTCAATATTAAACAGTTAGAGTTAATAACTAATCAGCTATTAGATTCTTAAAATCTTTCAATAAAAAAATTTTGAGAATTTCACAAAGGTTTTTTCAGAATATTTTATTTTACAAATTACGGTTCTTCATTGTTTTTCTTGAGTAATTTCTTAGGTTCCTTCACTTATTCGCGTTGTGGTAACATATTTTATATAATTGAAGAAAAACTTAAGGTGGCACTCCTGAAATGTGGGTTTTGGCCATTATTTTGAAAACGCTCAAAAATAAACATGCAGAGCAGAATGAGCTATTGACTGTGCAACAGCTACTTACTTGCGATGAGAAATCGCAAGCCGAAATTCCACTCACGTTTGGTCTACAGTGAATGCTAATTTGTATCAATCAACTTCATTTTTTGTATTTAGGCATACTTTTACACCAGCTTGCCATTGTGCATCTAAAATTGGCCCCAGACCGTCGTTTTTCGAAAAGTCACATTTCAGGAGCGCCACCTTAAAAAAATGCATAAAACATGTAACAAAAAATGGCAAGTGCATAGACTGTGTGTAACTTGATATATAGTTATTAAGTTATTGTTAAGGTCTTGAGGTTTCCCATTTCCATGATATAGCGTCTTGAAAAAAGTAGCTTAGCCAGTGGGAAGTTTTAATTAAGCCAGTCATTAACATTGTTAATGGCTTTCATGTATAAACTGTCTCCCTACTTTTATGTATACGCGCATGCCGAGATTTAATAACAGTTTTTATTTTTTAATTAAGCTGTATTTTGTTTTTTTGTATCTTAAATTGCAAGTCGATTCATGCTTACAGTCGTATGTCAGTCGAACCGTACATGGGAACTGTGCTACTTTGTAACAAAGTTATATAAAAACTTTGTTAGTGATACAAGTTAGATGTGTGATTTGTTCTCGATATCACTTCGTTAGCAGCAACTTTTAACCTATGCTATGCTGTGATAATGCTTGACAGTAATTTTATTTGAAAGAATGGCTGAATATTACATAATTTACTAGCATTTCTTTTAATTTTTTGTTGAAAAATACTTTTTCTTCTACCCGCCAGTCAAGGTTCTTTGTGGGTTAACTTTTATTTTTTATTAATATTCCGATAAAAGCAGAGTGCTGCCGGAAAATATGTCAGGCTCATTTTCCTAGGAATTCATAATGAATATTTTAGAGAGAGTCTGCGGGTACTTCTGTTAAAAAAGCGTGTCTTCCTGTTAGCTCCTGAGTAGTGTAGACTTTCACGGACATTTTCCACACTAAACTTTTTTTGACTGTCGCGTTCGCGTTTGGTGTGGTTTTTTTAAGTTATCATGAAGCTGAAAGTAGTGGGTTTTTCAAATCTTCACCGTACCAAACTTCTGAAGCTTGAATGTGGGTTTTGGAAAATAGGAACTATGTTTAGATGATTGAGTAGTTGTTCAGATATAATTTCTTTGTCCGTTCGGAACGTTCGTAATATATACACTGGTCAAAACTTTGGGGAGGCCTCTCGAGACAAATTGTGGGGATCTTTTACCCTCCCCTATTCGACAGAAAATATCCTAACTTTGCGAAAATAGTGCCATTTTTACTTTCTTTTGCTCAGATTTTCGGGAGCTACCTTTCGACTCTCGATATTGGGGTTTGGGAATTTCCCCCCTTACCCGCTTCTTACATGTACGGTGGCTTGTAATTTGGCTAACTAAACTTTTCTTGTGTGAAATTGTTGAATTTATGGCAAACACATTACAAAATTTTGCCAATTTTGTGGTATTTTTGATCGTTCGGTTGAGGGGGTAGGGTCCCCAATATTTGGCCGGAAAGGACCCCCCCAAAATTTTGACCCCGTTACAATACAATACAATCACCACTTCTTATGCGTTGTTGATTTGATACAATCATTATCACACAATATTGTATTAGTTAGTCACGTAGTTATCATATTGAATCCCTGGGATCCAGTTTTGACCAATACACTATTTGTGATTATTGTGCAGTGTTTTTTTGTTTTGTTTTGTAGCATCTGTTTTGTGAGTAGTGGCAGCATGACTCCAATCTCCGTCTTTTCCGTTTTACACCCCGGCCGCCCTGCCCGGAAACGGTAGGTTTGCCGTTACGCTCCGTTTTTTTGAGCCTACTTAAATCATAATATTAGTTTAGTATCGATATTTGTATACTTATGCATGCATGCATAAATATGGTATATAATAAATGCATTGCTAAATGAACTGTAAAGCAGTCCAATTTTTTGTAGCGTTTGCGTATTATGTGCATTATACAAATACGCTATTTGCCTAATTGGAGATTTATTTTTGCAGTTTGGACCCATTTCTTTACCGGATTAAAGAAGGAGTTAATTTTAGTCCGACTAAACGGTTTAAAAATCATGGTTTAAAAATGGTAGCGCACTAATTTTTAATCGGATTAGCAGGACTTAACCATGCAAGCTAGTGTTAAGCTTGCAAGGGCATGTTAAATCCTTTTTGTCCAGTGCTGGTTTAGGAATGGGTTCGGATTTCGGACACGTGTGCTGGTTAGGAAATCTGGGGGGGGGTTGGCGTCAACGTGGGGGTGGGTGATACTGCGAATATTTTGACGATTCAGGGGGTGTGGCGTGAAAGCCGATCGGTGGTATGGTTCGGACTTATAAATTTATGGTTCGGACTAAACTTAGCAGCTGACTTATTATAACTAGTTTAGTCAGCTTAGTCCGATATGCCATTCCTAAACCTCGGACTAAAATATCTCTGTCCGTTTAGTCCGGTAAGGGAATGAGCCCTTTGTTATGCTGCTATAATTTTCCCACGCTACAATGGCTTACGAAGCCTGCCTTTTTGCTTTGAGGCTGAATTTATACTTACAGCCGTATGTTCCTTTCGTTATTTTGTGATTGGTATTAATTGCTATCTGGCACTTTTTTAAGACTCCAGTGCCAGTATTTCCAAACAGCGCCGTATATGGCATAATGGCCCTGCGGGAATGAAGTAGATCGTGGGGCTTGTTCATTCCCGCACGGCCATTATACCATAATATCCGGCACTGTTTGGAAAAAGGGTGCCGGATTTTTAGTAAAGTGCCGGATAAGGCACGTGGGGCTAATCAATTGTGCCACTGATCTACGGTTGTAAGTACGAATTGATCCGTAGCTAACTTTGCCCAGATTTGGAATCCTAGATTTTCTTAGATGGACCTTTTTTACCCCACATTTCTACTCTTGGTGATACCGTATGGGCATGTCTTATATACGATATATTCGTTTGTAGGACCCATTTTTCAAGTTTTGCCTGTATGCATGGTTTTTGTATATTTTTTGTGATTAGCGCCTCTCGTTATGTACTTCTTTTAGAATACTCACAAGGCACGACTAATGCTATTTTCTTTGCTAAGTATAGCTAGTATACTTAGAAATTTTGATACAGTTTTTGACTGCACATTTTCACAGAAATTTCATTCAACTGAAGAAATAATAATTGGTGGTGAAAGGTCAAAGGTTACGGCCGATCTAAAAGCAGTGTTCTGATTGCGATTTTGACCATTTTGAACTCGGGGGGACCGACCTGCACCCGATCTGAAGAGGGGGGGGACGAGTGTGGGGGTTTACAGAGCCTCCCAAACCCACGCCTCATTTCAGTATATAAATGAAACATTAAAAATCCAGATCATTATAGATTCTATTATTATGTACTCTTGCTTGTAGTAAAATAATATTATAGCTACGTCTTTTATCAAGCAAATGAATGACCCTTAAGACCATAAGCCTTATTTAGTCAACTCGTAGAAGTTGAAACAGCATTTTCTGTCGTACTTGGTTATCCTATTGTACAATCAATGTTGGTAGATTTGTACTTTTTAAAAAACTACTTTAGTAGATTTTTTTATAATTAATGTGCTCTAGCGATACGTCGGATGTTCGATCCAGATCAGCTACAGATGACGCTGGCTTGAAACCATTTGATTTGAAGTCGCATGTAAGTTGGCTCAATTATAGTATGGCAAATAAAAGTTGGTCTATCAGGGTAGGCGCGATAGCGCCTAACCCTAGAATAGGAACGAAACTCCACATTGCAGAATTTCTAAATTAATTTTTTTAATAACTAAAAATTTATGCAAGCAAACTGGTTTTAATTTGGTGTGTGCACGTGCCTGGGGGACGGCTACATGCTGGCCAAATTTCAGGCGAATCGGTTGGGTATTACCCGAGATATGAAAAATCGTCTCCCGCAAACTCGGATTTTTCCGTCTTTTCCGTTTTTTCCCGGCGACATAACTCAAGAAATTCTTCTGAGCGAGGCGCTTTTTTGTGTTTTTTATATTTGTCGTGGTCGGCAATAGAGGCATCATAAAGATTTTGTTCTAGGTTTTTGCCGTTTTGGCTCTGCTGGGAGGGGGGAAACCCCTTTTTTGGGCCTCGAAAAATGGCAAAGTCAAAAATAAACTCGAGCCGACTTTTGAGAAGTTACGCAAAGAGCCCAAGTATGATCTCTTGTATGCATGGTAGTGTAGTGGGGTTGTAGTGCATCTCCCCTTTTGGAGGCGATCGGGTGACTTAAGGGGGTAATATCGTTTTCGTGGTTTTTGACATTTAAGTGTAATTTTTGCGCCCACAGAACTCAAGCTAAAAACGGACTACGGCTTCGAAACTTTAACCACATTATTTTTAGGAAAATATCCCCACCCGTTTTTTTTCCTTTTGTAAAAATAGTTTGTAGAGTCGGTTTTATGGGCTTTTGAAAATTTTAGAGAAAAGTCAAATTACGTGATTTTTGCACAAAAATGTCATTTTCTCAACGTAGAAACGACTTATCAACTATATCAAAAAAACGGGTGGGGATATGATGTCAGCGCATAACTGCAAAAAGTTTAGTAGTTGTTGGCTGATCTTGAGTTTCATAACTGTGGCGCAAAAATTAGTCAAAAAAACCGCTGATGGGGTGTATTCAAATGATTGCAGCAGTAAAATTGCAAAAGATAATCTGCTTTTAAATATAGGGTTTTTAAAACTAGAAAGTGTAAAAAAATGTAAAAAAGACCGCTCTAGTTTTTGTTGAGGTTAAGTGCAGTTATGGTAGTTTAAAAAAACACCTAAAAACGCAATTACCCCCTTAAGGCCTGGGGAGGGGAGTCGGAAGGTAACTCACGTGTATTATGGGGGTAGGCTACCTACGGGCACTACAGCCAAGACGGTTATAGATGGAGGTCTGTCGTTTTGTATGCGAATATAAACCCATATACTGTGCATTACAGCGTGTTATTAGTTTAGCTGTCAGATTTACCTAGTAGCCAGAACTGGTGCACCCCCCTCTGACACCCTTGAAAACATGCTTTTTCATGACTTTGTCAATGTATAACGCTTTAATGGTTAATCATTCGTGCTGTATTGTTATGATGACGCAATAAATACGTGCAGGGGTGTCAGTTGATGTTGTTTGGTCAGCGTCGCGTATGGTGTTTCACTTTGGCACCCCAGGCAAATTGGCAGAAGTCTCAGGTCGCATCAAAAAGTGACCACCTAGGGTACTTTTGGGTTGGGGTGGAAATTTCGATTTTTTTCTTGAAATCTCGCCTCTAGGAGTTATTTGGGCCCCTGAACACGAATCTGGGGTTAGTTTTTGCCTATCACCCCCCTGGACCCGCCTACACGGCCCCCTCAGGGTACCCCCCCTAGGGGGTCCTCAGGGGTCAAATTTTCGAAATTGAGATTTTGATGTCTCTAGGGGTAATTTGGTCCCCTGAACACGAATCCGAGGTCCATTTTTACTTGGGACCCCCCTGGACCCTCCTACGACCCCCTCAAGGTACCCACCCCCTCTCACTGGGGGTCAAATTTTCGAAATTGAAATTTTGATGTCACTAGGGGTAATTTGGTCCCCTGAACACGAATCCGAGGTCCATTTTTACTTGGGACCCCCCTGGACCCTCCTACGACCCCCTCAGGGTACCCCTCCCCTAGGGGGTCCTCACTGGGGGTCAAATTTTCTAAATTGAGATTTTGATGTCACTAGGGGTAATTTGGGCCCCTGAACACGAATTCGAAGTCCGTTTTCGTCTAGGACCCCCTGAACCCTCCTACAGCCCCCTCAGGGTACCCCCCATAGGGGGTCCTAAGGGGGTCAAAATGGGGCAAATTTTCAAAATTGAGATTTTGATGTCGATAGGGGGTGTCAGTTGATATTGTTTGGTCCGCGTGGTATGCACTGGTCCACTTTGGTAGCCCTAGCAAAGTGCCAGAAAGGTCAATTTGACAAAATTTTAAAATATTTTCAATTTTTTTGAATAACTGAAAAAGGTTAGTTTGAGTTGCCGAACACGAATTTAACGTTACGTTGACCAAAATTAATGTGTTAACCCAAAATAATGACAAATACGAACAGGCCAATTGTGTACTGTTAGTGGCATTGTAGAAATAAGTATGTAGTGCAGCATACACATGCGCGACTATCACTTTTCAGAATTTATCATTTTCATACAAATATACAATTCAAGTGTCAGCTTCCTGTCGTCAAGTAAAATGGCTGCAGCGGAAAAAGAAATAGGATTATTATAAAAATGCTCTTTCACCAAGGGCAGCAGTGTGGGTAGAATAGGAAAGTTGGCTGATCTTATAGCGGAAAAATGCTAATAAGCTTGTCAAACACCCGGGACAAGTTTTGCAGCCGAATAGGGAAACTTAGCTTGCTAAATGAAGCGGACAAGAGTTGCGTCAGAATAGCAGTCGCCCGACACGTTAGTGCTTTCTGCACCCTATTCGCGCGAATTAATCAGCCATTATCATCATCTGCACTGTTGCCGGAAAAGTGTCATGTACTTCATTGGTTCTTGATGTTATTTACTAGGCAAGCTACATATGTCCTGAAAATCATTTTTCATCCATAATATATATAATAATCAATCGATCGCCATTCATTTTTATTGTTATATGTAAATGTAGTTCAAGCTTATATCAATTCTACAGTTATTTGTATTAACTAGAGTTATATGGTTGTATTGTAACATTTTATGATTCGTATTGAATATCAGTAGTTATGTCTATATAATAATAATAATACAATGTTAAGTTGGAATACGCCATTACTCATTTGTAATTTTCGAGAAAGATGTCTATATACAAAACAAAAATAGATTGCGCGTAGAGAAATTTAAATGAAATATAGACCTGTATGTATTAATACTTTATAATGTATACACCTGACCCTAAGTCCTGAGTGCTAGTAAGCGTGAAAAATGTTTTTCCTAATTATTCGCGCGAATAGGGTGCAGAAAGCACTAACGTGTCGGGCGACTGCTATTCTGACGCAACTCTTGTCCGCTTCATTTAGCAAGCTGAGTTTCCCTATTCGGCTGCAAAACTTGTCCCGGGTGTTTGACAAGCTTATTAGCATTTTTCCGCTATAAGATCGGCCAACTTTCCTATTCTACCCACACTGCTGCCGTTGGTGAAAGGGCATTTTTATAATAATTTTAGTTTGACAGTCTTGGACTTTTTTGTTTTTTTGTTGTTTTTTTGCCACCTCGGGGGAGTTTAGCCTGACGTGGCGGTACATGATTTTTACAGGCGCTGTTCTTTGCTCACTGTACTGTGTTTGTGTATCTATGGAGTGTGTATAATGCTTACTCTTGTCCATGCATGAGCTTTCACCCCCGCCCCCCACCCCCTCGAAGACCGGTCCGTCACTTCATCCCCCCAAGAAGTGATTCACGAAGGGAAAAACGTTGCCTCACGAAGCAAAAACGTTGCCTCACGAAGCAAAAACGATGGCCCACGGGGCAAAATCAGAGTCAATTACCACCCCCTTCCTTAGCATCTCTTAGCTGCCCACATATTATGCTATTGTCGAAAAAACAATTTCATAATTTAAGTAAAATAAGAAAATAATTTTATTTATTCTTTGTTTTTTCAGGAAGAAATTTCGTACCAAAGTTTCATTGCCGAGCCCTCCCTGACCCAGTCGGCGGCCGTGTCTCGCTGTTTGTCGGCCGACGACAGCCAAGTGGGGGGTTTGGGGACTCAACAAGCGGCCAGCCTGCACCCCCTGTCGGCGCCCGTCTCCGCTCGACCCCCCTTCCGATTCAAAGACGGCTCTGGCCCACAAACAGGGGGGCCGCTGAGTGCTGTTTTGATACGGGATAGAGAGGGTTGGTTTGGGAAGTATTTTTTGGTGTAATTATCGTTCTTGGTCTATTTATAGCATACCTGCTCACTTTTATTGAAGTTTTGGGCTAGGAAGTTTTGATAATACTGGTCTAAAAAATTTTTATGAAAACTTAGATTTAAAAAGTTGAAATTTTTTTGCCGGATGGGCAATTTTTCAATTTCATTTGCAGGTCTAGCCTATTTTTAAAGCTCAAAATGCTTTCAGCTTTACAGAACTAAGCCCAAGCCTCAGCCTAACCTAAGCTGGATACGTACTCTGGGACTAAGCCTAAGCCTCAAGCTCAATGCAAACCTGAGCCTAAGTTTGAGTATTTTTGAAAACGCACACGCACAGTCACATGTGCGCAGCCTAGTAAGAAGGAAAGCCAAATGGCTCCATTTGTATGATGAGAGTAATACTACAAAGTCATGGAAAAATTGTGTCGTTGTAATTGTCATTATACCATACTCTATTGTTTTGACATTTTGTTAAGCTTTTCTGTCATCATATTACATAGGTCTCATTAAGATATTTCTAGGTACTGTGAAATGGGATTGAATTGTATTAAATTAAGTTTATTTAAATTTTGTCCGCTGTTAATATTGATTATTGTTTTGTTTTAGAAAGATATGATCCGGAGATTTTGAGCGAAGCTGTATTCACTCCTTCTCGAAATAAAACTACGCTAACATTCACATCCTATGTGGTACGATAATATAGTATTATTTTTTTATCACAACCTGCTTTCAGTGGTGGGGCGAGATACCCATTGGGCAAATATTGGCTGACCCTAAGGTCTAAGAGGACTGTAGGCTTGGATCCATCGTTTTTTACTGGACTATGTAAATATTGGTTATATCAAGAGTAGGGATGTCGCGGATATCCGCATCCGCATCCGCGGATGATCCGCAACTTTTTGACATCCGCATCCGCAAAAATTTAATGCGGATGTGCGGATGTTGCAAATTCGGCAAAAATTACTAAAAATGTAAACAATCAGATGGCAATTTTTATTTTTGTGCATGTATATACCAATATTTGCTCTTAAAATAGTGGATTGAAACTTTTTTCTATGCTTTTTCGCCTCATTGTTGGTTGCAAATCGCTCTGTTCTAAAGTAGGCTTCACAAATATTTGATATTGCGGGCATATTCGATCTAAGTTTTGCATGTTTGAGAGAGACTAGTCTACAAACTTGTAAAGCAATAATTGTCAAAACAATATTATCAGATTTCAACTTGCATGCTTTCGTAGATTAAAAAGAATAGACAGAGTATGTATAGTGATTATATACACCAACCAAAACCAAAAGCAGCAAGTAGCCAGAGGGTCGCGCCGATAGCCTTTGAGTTGGCATAAAGTTAACCAATAGCGTTTTAAACAAACTGTTGATGGCGGCGCATGGCTTATAAGATATAATGAATGATACAACTTTGATACAAACTGTTTTATCTAAGCCTCATTCCTTAGTACTAGCATTCATACTTGCTATTTTTAGTATAAAATGTATTTTTTGGTGAAAAATTTTGTAAAAATTCGGCTCATAACTTGATTAGAACGACTTCTAAAAAGATCCGCATCCGCGCGGATGTCAGAAGTCGACATCCGCATCCGCAAGAATGGCTATTAATTAATCATCAATTATTAATTAATCCTCAATTATTAATATATTTTTGCTGTATTTTTAGTCATCGGTTATCGACTATGTGAACCCGTCAGATCTGAAACGGGATCTTAATGAAAAATTCCGGTCGCAAATGCCAGACATTCAGATAACCTTCAGCAAGTTCAAAAGCATCAAAAAGGATATGCGGAAAATTTCACAAGAGGTATTTTTTGTCTTTTCGTGGGTGTCGCGTGAGAGTTGCGATTGAATGCAAGATGCTATGTATGTATGTATGGGAGGGAAGGGAGGGGTTTTCGTGAATGTTTTTTTGTATTGGAGTGTTTTTTATTTAATTAATCCAGAAGTCTGTTTGTCACAATTTACTCAGTAAAAACGAAGATTTTGAACCGCTGTTGCGAATAATTTTGTTACTTTTTTATTTTTTCTGTACTTTGTTTCACAACGGATCATTGTTATTGTAGTTTACCCATAGTGTATTCAAAGGTTTTGAAACTGTAGTGTATGCCTTAATTAATTTTTTTCGATTAGATGCAATTATTGCAGATTTAGACTCGAATAATATATATGCAGTTCTAACTACATACGTACAAAATACTGTGGTTTATTTTTCAGTGTGATATTGATGGTGCTACCTTAGCCCTTGCCTATGTATATTTTGAAAAAGTTGTTCTAAAAGTAAGATTATTTGATAGTAGTTTGATGGTTTTTCTCGCAGGGATATTTCGGATATTAGATTATTATATCACTATTGGACTAGATTTAGTACATAAACTTAAGTTATTTATCTTGGATCAGTGAAAGTTTAGAAATTTGGTCTTGCAATTATTATGGGCCTGGGGTGGGGGGTGGTTGCCATCCTTTATTTATGTTTAATATTCATTGAATTGCCGACAATTTGCGAAGCTAAAATCAGGGCAGCCCTTTATTTTTTATAATATTATAATGAATATTGTATGTTTATAATCTAATATTATCAGATTTATAAATATTTGTAGGCATTAATAAATAAGCCAAATCGAAAACTGGTGGCGGGCGCTTGTCTGCTATTGGCAGCGAAAATGAGTGATGTCAAAGGGACTCAGTTGAAATTATTATTCGAGGTATTGCCAAGGTTTTGTGTTCTATATACTTCCTGTAGTAGTTGCCATAGGGTGGGGGAATTTGTGTATTTGGGCGTCCGTGCTCGGGGGGAGTGTCACAAAACTCCAAAAAAAGTCGGCAAAAATGACACTTTGTTTGGAAAATTTAGCAAAATCTTGGGTGAATTTCACAAAGGTGGTTTTACTAAACCATGGTTTTACGTTACGTTTATATATAATTTGCACGTAATTTCATTACGAAATATCGCCTGATTCGTTACGAATTTCATAGATTTTCTTAAACCATGGTTTTAGCGCAGTTGGAATTTCAAACCTGCAGCACAGCAGGTTTGCTCAAATTTCAGCTGATGATGAAAATGATTTCAGCTGATGATTCACCATGATTTAAGAAAATCTACGAAATTCGTAAAAAACCACATGTGGGGAAATCCACCCTGAGTTTTTAAGGTCGCTCAGAGGAGAGGGCCCCCAAAATTTAGCCGGTGAGATCCAGTAAAGTTTTGGCCCTGTTGCTACATGTATACATGTATGAGAGTGGGATGGGGGCACTCCCCCCTGCAAAATTTAGTGGCCGGGGGGGGTGGGTCCCGAAAATTTGGAGAAAATTTAGAAAAGTGTCACTTTTTTGCGAAAATGTGACAAAATTTTGCAAAATATGGTATTTTTGGCTGATCAGGGGGTCCCCAAATTTGGCCGGAGAGACCCCCCCAAATTTTAGCCCCGTTTACATGTATGGTAGTTGCAACAAATTTTGTTTGGATAATACTGCATGTATTTTCTAAAAAATTTTGTTCTTATTTTTTTGCTTAATGTGGCTTTTTTAGATCTTATTTTCAGCTGTTTTTGCAGAAAGTCTTAATATCACCGATTGTCAATATTGTGTTTTAGCGTCTGGAGAGTAATTTTGGGTATCCAAAAAGGAGATTCTGCAATTTGAGCTTCCCGGTGGCTGTGGCCCTTGAGTTTGCCCTGGTGGTTCCGGACTGGGAACTGCAACCCCATTGTCAACGACTCATTTGTTGCAGCTGGCGCATTCATTTGGGATTAGCCTTTTGCTTCATGTTTTTTTCTGCATTACAATTTCATGAAGCCCGGTTCTGGTCTTTATCCTTTTTTGTCCTTATCGTTTTGTCCCTAAGCGATTCCCAATAACAGCTGGCCTACCAATTTAGCAGTTTTTTTTGCATGAGCAAAGTTAGGGCCAAGTTTAATTAATATGCCAAAAATTAAGTGAAATAATTATGTCGATTTCTCGCAACTTAGTCGATTGAATTTTGTCCTTGTACCTGTCCCTATGTCCTCAGGACATTAGCATGAGCCGGGCTTAAGTCAACACAATGGTTGGGATTTTACCCTCCTGGCGCTGACTATTAAGCGTGCTTGCGAAATAACTTGAAGTGTCATAATCTAGTGTTTTGGGGCTTCTATCGCAAGTACACATTTGGCATTCGTTTAAATCCGATATAAAGTCTCGTCTCTAACACGTGCACAGCAGGGTTTAGTGCAAAATAGTGCAAAAGTCCAAAATAGGGCAATAGTGCAAAAGCATAGTGCAATATTATGCGTTAAAATGAACCGAACTATGAAAAGATTAAGAAGATCAAAATATAGCCAGAATTCCAAAAAGAAGTCAAATTAATCTGGCTTATTTTTGATGTAATCTCGGCGGCTTAGTCTAAACTGTATACAGGTTCAACTTGTATAAGCCTGATAATATAATCTGTGAGTATAGCTAATCTTATACAGCCTAAATGGATTAGTTTTTTTTCTTAATTTGCTCCACTATAAGTGGAAAATGTATTGTGTGTATTAAATTGTAATAAAGTTCATTCATTGGGAAATGGGGTTTGTAAAGCAGTTGTTATAGTACTTTTTATTATAACTTTCAACTTTAATCAGTTTAAATTATTATTGTAATGTTTTGAGTATGCAATGAATAATAGCGCTTGACCTAAGCTATAACAATATGATGTTTTGTTTTGTTTGAAATGATTAAGTTACATTTAATTTAAATATTTCAACTCAAGTTCTGCGTAAACCTTTTTGACTAAATTTTGATTTTTGATACTTACTTATCACCCGTTACTTTTTAACCGACCGAAATACGCAACCAGTCACTGATTCATTGGGTGGGATTCACAAAGCGCGTTTAACTTTAGACTTGGTCTAAAACGTTTTTCTTGAATGAAATTGAACATCGTAATGAAACAATCTGTGTGTACTCCATGCGATCACAATTTCATGTTGGACTATAGACCGAGTCTAAGTTAAGCAAGTTTTGTAAATCCTACGCATTGTGTTTAATCGTCGTTACTTAATTCGGCTAGTTTAACAAGAAATAGATGCGCCACTTACTTATTTTACTAACATGACATCTGCGACTAATTGCTGTACTCTTGATAGTCAAAGTCTACTCTTTTCGTAACGAAATCACATGTTTCGTTTTCTCAAGTGGTGCAACTATTTTTGTTAGACTTTAGTTAATTTTTGTTGACGTTCTACAACTGTTTGTTCGCACTGCAAGTGCCTCTAGCAATATGTAGCATTCCGTGAAAGATGCTGTTTGTTTAGTAGTCTTGACTCTGCTGTAGATAATTTCGTGTCGCTTCAAATTGCAATTTTATGACTGTTAGACCGTAAATTTTATTTATGTAGCTGGGAGTGATAAAAAATGGGTACAGTCTTAAGTAGTAAGCATACCTGTATGAGGGGGGGTGGGGATGACCCTCCGCCCAGAATAGAGGGGCCGGGGAGGAGGGTCCCCAAAATTCGGGCTAAATTTAGTAAAAATGGCACTTTTTTGGAAAAATTTTACAAAATTTCAAAAAATTTAGGGTATTTTTGGTCGATTGAATTTGGGTTCCCAAAATTTGGCCGGAGAGGCCCCCCCAAAATTTCGACCCCGTTACATGTACGGTAGTAAGTACCTACAATTTCATCCAGTGTTCTAGTGTCAATGTCACCTTTGTTGTGCATTACGCCTGTGTTTATTGTAACAGTGCCAGTTTTTGTTATTCTACATTGTGTCTTTATTTTGTTATAATGCTTAACTACAACCATATGTATGTTTAGCAGATCATCTTAGGTAATAAGTAGTTCCGTAGTCACGTAATATTATGTCCGTTGAGTTAGCAACATTTTGAAAAAAAATGGCTTTATACCACCACATTTTTTGTTTCCGCCTAACAAAACATACGGCTGTAAATATGAGCCTTTGAGCCTCCAGAGCCTTTGATGTACTATAATGCACGCTTCCCACTGCAGGTTTAAGGTTTAAGGTTTAACGTAGAACATGAGATGAGCATATTGCACATTCCCACTGCGTAGGTTTAAGGTTTAAGGTTTATGGTTTAAGGTTTAAGGTTTATGGTTTAAGGTTTAACGCAGTTGAAAATTTTCAACTTTTTGGTTCAAGGTTTAAGGATTCAGCCAATCAGCTGCGACTTGTAGGCGGAGCTTCTGCATCTAACCAATCAGTATGTAGCGTCGCGTAAGCAATAATGTCAGTCACCGTGTGAAATGTTTTCATACTCCACATTGTCTGGGCTAGTCAGCTTCTTGCGACGCACACAGGATTAGGATTTTATGGCGTAGGGGGCATCAATACAAATTCTACTGTAAAAGAGCTCAGCATACTGGCAAGTGCACTAATACAATACGTACATATGTATATTTGAATTTGAATACCGAATTTGTCATTTATATACACAGTTTAAATGAACATGAAGTTTTTGTGCTGAAAACAGAACGAGCATTGGCTGTTGGAACATGTTAGCTTGCCTGACACCCCCTATGAAGTTTTAAATTCAAATTGTCATGTTCCCGCCTAAATATATACTTTTTGGCGGGCAAGCATTCTATTGGCTGAAATTATTTGCTCCGCCCTTGTCCGTTAAACCTGAAACCTGCAGTGTGAATAAAACACTAAACCTTAAACCTTAAACCATAAATTTTAAAACTAAAACCATAAACCTTAAACCTTAAACCGCAGTGTGAAGCGGGCATAAGATGTCGTAATGACGTTTCATAACACTACTTAGAAAACTTGTAATTAGTGGTTACTTTAGACTTTAACAAAGAGTTGATATTTGAGATTAAAAAATGTCTTTAGATAGACTATTATTAAGTGATTTCTTATTGTTGAATTTTCAGGTTTTTGTTTTGTTTTTTGTATAAATATGAACATTAGTAGAGTCTTTTGCGGTATTATATAACCTTTGATCTAACAGTCCGTGATTTTCCAGATTTTACCGAACCACTTTTTTTAGTTTTGGTACTAAACAGTGGACTCTACGTGACCTCAAGACTTAAAAACTACAAGTTTTTAAAAAAAATAAAAATTGAGTTAATTTTGGAAGCATCTCATCTTCTTGAAACGGGTTTTGTTGGTTTAAGATTCTATAAATTGCAAATGTTTCGAAAAAAAATATTCAGTGTTAGTAAGTTTATTTAATTTTTTTTAAAATTCAAAGTCCCGAGGTAAAGGAGAGCTCATTCATACTAAAATTATGAAAATCGGCTCCGTAAATATCAAATTCAAGATTGTTAGGGGGGGGGGGGGGGGGTAGCGGAAGAGGCTCTATTAATTGATAGTTACTTTTTAGAGTTTTAGGCGACTAACTATACGTCCCGGTTTATTGTATACAGATTCGTTTTAGTAAAGCTAGTTTTTGTACTTTTTGTATCTCTGTTGTACTTTTTGGCACCGTTTTTTTGTACCCCCATAATAACTGTTATTTATTTGTATTATATGACAATAAAAGGTTTATTTTGGAGGTCTATGTTTGGCTAGAATTTTCGAAAATGACGTTTATTTGTGGTCATCAGAAGATTTTTACACGCTTAAAGATGCAAGACGAACTCAAGACTGGGTGTCCGACTCTCAGAAAATAGAGGGAGAGTCGTATCTACCTCTGTACTATGCAGTACCTGTGGAAAATTAAGGCTCATTTTTCCATAATGTTGGTTTGTCACCCTTAAGCCCGGTTCATACTCGTCCTTGTCCTTGTCCCTATCGTTTTGTCCTTGAGCAATTCCAAGAAAACTACATGGCCAAATGACCCAATTTTTTTGCACGAACAAAAACAACGTCACTTCCACACGGTATGCAAAAAATTATCCGAGTCGCTTTTGTCAATTCTTTGCAGCAGCTGACCGAAATTTATCCTTGTCCCTGTCCCTGTGTCCTTAAGGACAAGTATGAACCGGGCTTTAGATATAATAGGGCGCTTAGTCTGGACTCCTAGGAATGGCATTTTAAGCATAAGTTTGAGACCGTTTTGTCTGCCAAAAATTCACTCCTTTATTCTGCTAAAGAAATGGGCCTTTGGCCTTTGGATGCCCATTACCTTACGGAAGCAGCGAAGAAATTTGGGGGGTTTTTCGATAACAGAAGCCGTACTCACGGGGAAGCGGCATTTTTGTAAAAAAAACTTAATTTTGGCAAGTATTGGTGAGTATTAAAACCGGTCTGTTTGGGAAACTTTGGCTGGATTCATGCTTACAGCCGTATTTTCGTGTAGCCGGCAAAATTACGAAATAGTCACGCGACTGTTAAGGTCGATTCATACTTACAGCTGTATGTCCGTTCAGCCGACAAAATGATGGCATACAGGCGTTGGCTGATCCACTGCGCAAGGCTGCTAGTTACGTCACTGCGGGATGAACGAACATGCGGCTGTTAAGTATGAATTGAGCCTTAAACCCTACTAAAACACACCCGCCCGTGTGTATTTAATTTCAGAATGGACGTGGCTTCGAGTTCAGTCTCACCCATTTGCGCCAAAATGAAGTCGCTCTACAAGAAACCCGGCACACCGCCACTCAAAGATGTTATGAGACAGGTACAGCCCTATGTTCGTTTAGCTGGCGAATTAAAGACTTATTCACACCATCATAGTAGGTAGGTACTAAGTAGGAGTTAAATGGTTTTTTTAGATGGCTATTTATAGTTTATCTGTTATATTTGAGAAATGGAAATTTAGTATTTCTTGTATTTGCTAAGCTGACAATGTGTCGCGGTTGCATGTGTGTAAAGTACTTCATCGAAGTTTTGGAGAGCAATCAGAATTTTGATGACATCTGACCTTTTGCTTGGATTACTTTGTGTAAAAAACTTATATTTTGTATTATTAGTTTTTTATTAGACAATAGACAGTAGTCTTTTTTTATTTTAGAAATCTAGATCTCAATATATTTATATATCATGTTGTTACGATGTTTTTATTTTTATTTATCTTAATTTGTTTTGTTTTTAGTTTTTTAAAATCTTATTTTTCAGCGATGCTTGGAGCGGATCAAAAGTCAGCGACTCTCACCTGTTCGATCAGAAGACTGAAATCTTGGTGGCCTCACGGCGGAGATAGTTCAAAAAGGAATGGAGTAATTTGAAATCGGTACGGGGTTAGATGGGATGTTTCCTTTGCATTGTTTATTTGCGTAGGGCAATATCACTCTATCACTGACACTGGTCGATATCACTCAATGTCAATAGAAAACTAAAATTATATATATCACTACGGGTCGATTCATTCTTACAGCCGTATGTCCGTTCAGCCGACAAAATGACGAAATAATGACGTCACATGCGCTGGCTCATCCACCACTAGGCTGCTAGTGCCGTCATTCTGCAGGCTGAACGGACATACGGCTGTAAGCAGGAATCGAGCCTAGCACTACTTTTCCCCTACATTGTAAATTTTGTCATTCTGAAAAATTTACGATACTTCCATAAAACTGGAGATTAACGGGCTTCATTAATAGCTAAGGGGATTAACTGGATTATTGTGACTATTGGGATTATTGGGACTAATGGGATTATTATGATTATGATATTTTTCAGGAAGTAGGCGACGACG
>JASANF010004881.1:0-30526 GCA_030248245.1 Trissonchulus sp. WLG1_4
CACACGCACACTTGCATACTGCATTGTGTGAAATAATGCAGCAGGCAGTGTGAAAATAGAATGCGCCCGCTCATGCGCCCTCTCATGCGCCCTCGTGTGAATAGGCCTATATTTACGTAGCGCCTGCCCAAACTAGGTGAGGCGCGGTTTTCTTTGAGAAAATACTTAGCCAATCTGATATGTAATTTTCCACAATGATCTTTGTGTATTTCTGATTCAGGCTTGCAGCCACTATAAGTGCTAGGATTCACAAAGCGAGAAGTCTAAAGTCAAAGACGTGATCGTATGAAATACGCATCGAATTTTTCATTACGATGTTCAATTTCAATAAAAAAGAACGTTTTGGACCGAGACTACAGTTGAACACATTTTGTGAATCGCAGCCAATAGTAGTCAACATTAATAAAGAAATTATTTGCTAAAATATAAACACTCAATAAGCCTAACTAAATTCAGAGTGAAACTTTGGCGAGCAAAAATTTTTGACGGGTCTTCACTGTTAACATAGAACTGTCAATATATACTGCTATAATATAAACTAAACCGGTTTTGAATGTAGAATCCTTACACGAGACCAATTTTTTCAACTGGCTACACGTGCGTGTCAAAATGTGAAAAGCATAAAAAATCACTATGAAGCTGTTGTCGTTATTTTATTTGTCCCACTAACGGCCAACACTTTGGCTAAAAAATTCCCAATTTTTGCTGCTGCGCCTACTAATCTCTAATACCCTAAAGGGCTTTTTTTCAAACGATCCACATTTTGGGGTCTTTTCCGTTATCCCCCCGCCCCCAGTCAGGAATTTATAATTTACTGAGCTGATTTGCACAATTTTTGGACCAATGGACTCCTCTTGATCTCAGGATTTCAAAAATACAAATACAAATTAATACGAAAAATTTTGAAAATTTTTCAAGTTTCACATTTTGAAAAACTGTGAAATTTTATCGGTCCAAAACCAGAAAATTCATTTCCAGAACACTTTCCACTAATTAGAAAATGAAAAAGTCCGCAATTCATAAAAAAATCAAAATTAAAAAAAAATTGAAATTTAAAACAAAATTTAAAATTTTTTTACCCAATTTGCATTCTTGAACTCCTAAGGTCAAGAAGAGTCCATTGGTGTAAAAATTATGCAATTCGGTTCAGTAAATTCCAAATCCATGACGGGGGGAGAATAACGGAAAAGACCCGCATTTTGTTCGAAGGCGCATTCGTTTCATACTGTGCTGCAGAAGGCAGTGTTGCATCCATAGAAGCTCTTTCATGCGCCAACAAATCCGGCCTCGTTCGCTCCGAGACACCAAGCCACACGGACGAGGATTTGGTAATCGTGCATAAATTCTCAGTATAAGAATAGAAAGATAGATAACATAGAATAAGATGGATGAAAGTCTGAGAAAAGCAGAAACAATATAAATTTTTACAACTTCAAATTAAGATTATATTTACACTAAACTTAATTATTTGCTGTCAAATGCGCAAACGAGCTATAAGCTCATGCATTATCAACAATATGTTTAGTAGTAGCCTAGTATATTATCCCTAAACCCTGATCTCAGTACTTGTTCTGATACTGATCCAGCTCCTAATCACTTCTTTGATTTAGGTCCTTCTGGCACTGATCATGTTTTCTTTTTTAAATTAAAATTTTCCTTTCGGCAAAGTTGCATAGTAAGCTATGTGCTATTCAACAGTATACAAAATTCTTTCTACGCATATATTAAATTCGTTCTTTGTGACTTACGCCAGTCACCAAACCTCCTTTACCAGTTTCCATAAAAACACGAAAACAACAACGATTTTATTGGGGATCAATATTCAGAGGCCAACATTTAAGCATGATTTTATTAATCATACAATGATACAAAGCAGTAGACTAGTCGGCAGTTATAAAAACACAATTTCCGATGAAGAAACTGTATAACTTCCAAATCGGACCATAAAAACTTCTTGTCTGTAGGTACCAACATCCATTTAATAATAAAACTCTGCTGTAATGGTCGATAAATACTTACAGCCGCATGTCCGTTCAGCTATGTAGAAATATTACGAAATAATCAGTAGACATTAAATACATAAATTAGTATTATTAATCGCGTCACAATCTGATCCTATACACTATTAGTGGAGAGATTTCGTATTTTTATCGGCTGAACAGACATACGGCTGTAAGTTTGAATCCACCCTAACACAGTGTTGCAGCTTTGAACGTGTTCAATTCAAACTTAAGCTAATAGACAACAACAGAAATTCACTAAAATGTTCTTTCAACTTTTCTAGAAATAATGAAGTATTACAGTTTATTTTAACATCAATTATGTCGACGCAACAGAACAAAATAAAATATCGCACGAAACAAAAACATGAGACTAAAGTCTAAATTAGTTGATAAAACTAAAACGTTAATAAAAATATGAATACAGCGTTCCAAAAAATGATTGCCAATGGCAGAAAAAGTATATATTATTATTATTATTATTGTACCGAAATTAAACCTCCTTACAGAGCATTAACTAAACTCTTTGCTTAAGCAAAGTCAATTTTTTTTAAACTCGAACTCAACTTATCTGAAACTTTTATAAAACTCCATTTCAAAAAAACACTGAGATCAAAGATACAGGTACAGTATAGGTTTAGACACACATACATGTACAAAAGGGGGTAGGGGACCTAAAGGGATCAAGTTCGCAAAATTTGGGTAAAAAATGTCACTTTCGAGTTTCGACAATTTCGGGTATTTTGGTCAAATATAAGGAACAGAAACCGAAACCTCTATCAAAATGTTGGACCCCATTACATGTACTGTCGCGGGGGAAATTTATGATTGGGGTTAGTATTGAACAAATATATAATCCTCATGAAAGCACCAAGTATTACCATTGAATCAACAGTCACCAATAATTGCAACAATTACGTGACTCCCACCAGAGATAAAACCAACCAATCAACGCAAAGCAGCAGTTGCAATCGGCTAAATTTATTTCTCTATACATTTATTGATTTATATTTCTTTACATTTCTCATTTCTCTGGTACAAATCCGGAATAAAAATTAAAATACAGCAAAATATAATATACGGACATTGTCAAGCTGAAAGTATTTGTAAATGTACATAGCTCTTACTATCATCTTTGTATTTTATCAAAAAAACACCAAATTTTCATTTAAATTTTAATTAAACACACATAATTTACGTTAAAATAAAAAAAATCAGAAATTAATCGATACACTGTATCACATCATACACAACCAACTTACAATGAAAATCTATACTATTACACTACTAAGGAAAAACTTTAACACACCATATTTGCTGTTTTAAGCATCATTCAGTTTGTAGTTAGATTTGTAAAAAAATTAGAAAAGAATATCGTACATATATTTCGACATAAAATACAAGCATAAAATAGTGAAACTACAAACTCTGAAACTATTTTATACCATTAATATATCAAAGACATTGTTTCAAAAAATTTATATGACAATGAAAAATGTAAAATGTAAAAAACACAGAACTACAAAATGACATTTTTAGAATATAATTTCCAATATTGAATAAATAACGGGCATTGAAACTCGTATGAATTTAAACCAACTAGGTTACATTAAAATACAGACTGTACAGTAAAAATATAACACCATACTAAAAGCACATGAGATAAATTACCACAACTATTTACAAAAAATAATGTACACACAAAAAGAAGGGCTCATGCTTGGTCGTTGTGACTGATTATATAGCTGTTTTTTACTAGTTCATTTTGAATAATTAATGCAATATTAATTGAATGATTAATTAGTTAATCGATGAAAAAGTAAGCTAAAACTAATCGCTTGTCCATGCAACAGTATCACCAAACAATGAACGTAAATACCTGGGAAGCAAAAGGGCAAGAAAGTGCAAAATTCGAACCGTTTTTTCACTTCAGTCAGTAAGTGAGATAGATTGTGCAAAACCAATGGTATAGAAGGGGAAAAACAACAAAAGTCAACACTAGAAAGAAGAGGCGATATTTCCAATATAAAGTATGTATTCGACTTACTGAAGAGAAAAATCAGTCTGAATTAAAAATGAGACTCGAGTAAGCATAATATCAATGACACAAATGGCATAAATAAAAAGCACGAACTTGATTGTACAAGCTTAAATGATTGAACGACTACAATCTCTAAAACTAAAATTTTTCAGCACTAGAAATAGTGATATCTCCGCAACCGACTTTAAAAAAACGCGTTAATCACATAGGGTGGAATTCTAGAAGGGTGATTAGCGAGTGACTAACTTAATCAGTCGCTAAACGTTCTTTCTTTACGTTTTGTCATTACGAATTCTACACGCTGAGAATAGACTTGCCTGATGTCAGCAAATAGCTTTTAAGATAAAATTTATACTCTAAGTAAATCTGCTGAAAAATGTTCCGAATCGGAAATTATTAATTAATTAAAATAATTAATTAAATATATAGTTAACAGTAAATATTCCCATTAAGTCCTATTAAGGCTGTTTTATCTCAGAAATCAGAATTATTCAGAACAAACTTGTCTATATTCAGATTTCAGACGATTTAGAATAAACTCAATGAAATGACCCATTTAATTAAATAATTAATTATTTAATTACTCATTTAATCAATTAAATAGATTAATTAATTAATTAGTTAATTAATCAATTAAAAATTCAATATCCCCTTTGTCTATTCCGTCTCCCATGATTGTGCGACCGTTTGCGTTCATTCACCTCGGTTCCGTGCATTTCCGAATTGGCGCTACTCTTGTGTTCTCTGATAACCTTTTCGTTGACCACCGGTTCCAGGGGGGTCCGGGTGGTGGGCCCGAGGGGGGCCACTGGCCTGCGGGTCCCCTCCATTGGCTCGGTGAGGAAGTACTCCAGAATGAAACCCTTGGACGTGATGCTGTCGTCGGAATGAAAACGCAACAGCACCGCTGCGCCACTAGAGACGAAAGAGGGGGGAACCTGGCAATTAAAAAAAAAGAAGGTCAGACTTATAAATTTACTCTTTTCAATAACATTAAAAACTTGAAAATAAAACTTTAGATAAACTTTAACTTATTAAGCTGCTCCTGCCAGGAATCTCTTTGTCGGTATTCATATAATTAGTTAATCTAAGCAAGCTGTCAAGATTTGTCAATTAAAAAAAAGAAAAATAAACTGAAAATTAAAACGGAGGAATACTACAGGAAAACAAAACGAAAAAGAAAACGAAAAAATGGTTCGATGTAGTATATAATATGCAAAAGTCTGAAAAAATAATTGAACACCAAAAAATGCTATAATCCACAAAAAATAAAAGTATACCTTGTTGCCACAATATGGGCCAAATTTTTCAGCAGATTTATCTTCGCCGTCATACAGTTCCACGTAATCGTATGCGCAAGAACCTTCTTCTTCCAGCTCAAAATTGGAAAACCTATAAAAAGATAATTAATAATAAAAAAATTAAAAAGTATTTAAATATAGCAGAGAGCTTCTTGGTTTTAGCGTTCCACTGGCCTTGACAATTCCATTCTTACCACAAATATTAAGCAATATATACTGCCCGTATTTATACGAATTAGAAAAATGTTTTTTCCACATAACATTTTTATGTCCAGACTCCAGAGTATGTGCCTTAAACCAAGAGTTTTTGAAATAGCCAGTAGCATCAGTCGAGTAATTTTTTTGCCGGTTCACCGGACAAACGGCTGAAAACTTATTCAAGTCTTGAAGAATCTCGTCTTTGGAATACCGTTCATTATGAAACCGGTCTATTTTGGACGGTAAGAACCTATTCTAGCCATTTTCCTAGGACCAATTTGGTGCCAAAAGGAGGTGCCATTTCGTCAAAAATTTCGCATAAATTTTGAATAGAACTGTATTCTATGTCACGTGAGCACATGACGCATTTTTTGTCGGGGTTAAGAAGAATTTGAGCTAAAAATATTCCAATACAAAAATCTGGTCTACAAATTTTGGAAACTGCTTAAAACACACGTTTATGGTCAGACAATTAACATGAAAGTCAATTTGACGCAAAATTTGAACCGCAACGGTGATATACCCAGCCTCACAAAATAGAGTATTCCGCCTTTTCCAAACTGACCTCAAGCCAATAGCAAAGCCCGGCCCAGCCTTTAGTATCCATTCGCAGTCCTGTTTGTTACCATATTGGGAGCTGCCATACTGCGCGTGTGAGTAGACATAGCCCACCTGGCGCTGTGCCTTCAGCTTACCGCCGCACACTGCAACAATGGAATTTAGACGCTTGATTCAGTTTACCTAGTCTACAGGAACGTTTTAGACTGAGTCTAAAGTGGAGTATTTGTGAGTCCATACTAGACTAGATACTGTTATTAGAATGACTGTTCACTAATTCAGTGAGCGTAAAGCTGATATTTTTGCCAAAATAACAGAACTGTTTAATATGAAAGACAATAAATTAATTTGCTTCACATTTTCTGCAATAAATCGGCCTACTTTCCAGAATTAAATTTTAATATTGACTTGTCCCTCACTCACGACAAAACCTTTTCACCATATTTGCCCTTCACAATATCACAAACTAAAATCCCACATCATCAACCCATTAAAACCGAAATAAAAGCATACCAGATCTATATTCAGCCTTGAATCCATTGCGCTGTACGCTGGCATCGGAGCGAAAGTAGACATACAGCTCGTTTCGCTGGGTGACAATGTTTTCCGGGGTCCCGGTTCCGCAGTATCGACCCATCGAGGGCGCATTCTGATCGAAACCGTCGTAGAATTCCACTCGGTCGTATTCACAGTCTTGGTGATACTCCATTTGGAAGTCTTGAAATGTCTGCAAAAATTAATTAGTAAATTAACTGTTTATTAAACTTAATAAAAGATCTAAAAAAATCATAACTAACTTAATTCACTAGATTGGTAGAGTAAAGAACAAGGAATCCAGTTTTCTCCCAGTTAAAGCGAACCTAAATGGCAGCACTTTAAGGGGAAATTTATTCCCCTTATAGTGTATATTATTGTATTAACAAAATAAGATTCCTGAGCAATATGAGAACTACTAAACCAAAATAAAAGTTTTTTTACGCTTCATAAAAAATAATATAAGCTTTTCCCCTTGAACTGTTTAAAATAAAAAGGTGTCTTACTTGATAGTTAGAATTTAGACGAAAAATAAAATCCCAAACGGCTAGACCAATCCTCACCAGCTGTATCCTATGTCCAGGTGTGGTCACGAAGTGCCAGAAGCATTCTTTGTGCGAGGGATAGGGCGAGGGGTAGTTGGGGCTAATCACAGATCCGCTTGGTTCGTTTAGTTCGTAGCGACAAGCGCCCATAGCTGAAAAGGAAATTTAAATATCTTTTTTTTATGTTTGCCCATAAGGTGGTCGAGTACAGGGTGGTTTCCAGATTCACCTCTTTCTTGTTTTGAAACTATACGAGTAAAAACGAGTTTAAAAAAATAAAATAAAACTTAAAAAATATTCGTGATCAATTTTTCGTATCGCTTATTCATACTAACAAAAATACTTAATAATCTCATTCGTGTCCCTGTCCTTTCATATTTCATAAAAGGCAATAAAAATAGTCTTATCAAATTGCACGACTAACTGTGATAATTTCTTGCATGAACACAGTATATTACATAAGTCAAGTCCGTTCTTTTCTTAGGGTCGATTCATACTTCAACAGCCGTATGTCCGTTCAGCCGGCAAAATCACGAAACTATCACGCCACAATCTGATTTTATACACTATTGGTGGCATGATTATTTCGTAATTTTGTCGGCTGAACGGACATACGGCTGTAAGTATGAATTGACCTTAGAAACTGGACTTGACAACAATTGTGTTCATGCATTTATTCATATCAATAAAGCCGGCTGACTTTATTCACGACAGTGGCAGTAAATTTCTCACCCTCTTTGCAGTGTCGCCCATCTTCAGCCAAAACATATCCGCGTTGGCAGTCGCAGTTATAGGAGCCCACCGTATTTCGGCACAGCTGCTCACAACCCCCGTTATTGTCGTCGCACTCGTCACGATCTACAATAATTAGGATAGAATAGATTAAATTAATTAAACTAACCATTTGTTTTAGTAATCTGGCGTTTTTTGTGGAAAGGGGCTCACTTTTGATTCCCCCCCGCCATATTTTGGTCGGCACCCCCCACTGTTTAAGTGCTCCCCCCTGTTGAAAGCATAGAAAAATTTGTGTACAACCGTCAACCATTGGTGATTGGCAGTTTTTGCGCAGTGGTACCTGAGCCTTCTGCTGAGGTCGCCGCTCAGACGCGGCCCACGCGGGAGCTATGTTTACCATGCAAAAATCTGCAGCGTACAGTTCAGTTTTAATTATTTAGTTTTAATTTTAATGAATTATTAATTATGAACCCCTGACGACCGGAGGATCAGATTTCACCAACAGTTTCGTTTTACATATTATAATTTACATAACGATGCTAATCATCTGACTCGAAAAACAGCCTCACTGGTTCAGAGTACACGGCTGGTCGTGGTCATGGATCAAAACTCAATAAACTTTGCATAAAATTGCGCGTTTTACCGGTGAAAAATATAGCCGCAAAGCCGCTCTTCTCCACAGTATTGTCGGAACTGAATTGGAGTCGGAGGTGTGCCGTTTCGGACGTCAGCATGAAGGGGGGCTGAATTGTACCACAATAGCGGCCGTGATTTTTTGCCTCGTTCCCCTCCGCGTCTACACTGCTCACCTCCACAAAGTCGTACTGGCAGTTAACCTGAAACAGGGGGGGACGTTATCGCACTATTTCTAACGATTGGGACCAAAGACGCGTGCGTCTAGCTATTGTGATTGCTGAGCCAATGAAATTCTCGTCCTAGAGGCCAGAAAGAAACCTTAACGATTTTGTACTTACCTTGTTCTTCGAAACCTGAACTAAGCTTGAACCTAAACCTGAGCCTAGGTCATTAACCAAAACGGAAAATCAGTGCTCAAAGCCTGACTTATCTTTCACGCTTGCTAGTTCACGAGAGATGGGCATTCCAGACTAACAGAGCTAGAGCTGTATAATAAGAATGGCTGCTCGGTTTTTTATTCAGACGATTTCAAAAAGCTCGGTCTCATGACATAAATGACAGAACCTCAAGAAGTTTACATTCTAAAAACAGTACCGGACCAATAAGGCAAAATAAGGCAATACAGGTAAAACCAATAACCATTCCAATTTTTTCAGTGTAAACTTGACCAATTCGCACACAAAAAAAGATGCTTTCAATCAGCCTGGTTGGTTTCAAATTCTTTCGCTTGAAGATAAATTTTGTGATCAATAGCCCGAGTCTAAACTCAACACAGTTCTGTGAATACAGGCCATGCTATTTCAACAGTCACACGTTTTGTGGTCACAAACAGGGTGTATACTCACATTCGTTCCTTCCAAGTCAAAATGAGTAAAGTTCAGTGTGATTCTGTACTGCGGATTTGCCTCCACCTCCCAGACACACTTCTTTTTCTTGGGGTAGATTTCGGGAAAGTTTGGGCTAGTCAGCGTTCCATTGCCGATTTTAATGTAGCCTCCACAAGCGTCTAAATAGAAACTTATACCCACACTAAAACTGAATATATTACCTCATTAACCCCGGTTCATACTTATCCTTGAGTTGAGAAGAGGAAAACAATTTTTCGTCAGCTATTCTAAAGCCACTCAGATTAAAATACATATATAACGCTATACCTAAATTGCATAATATACTATGGTCTAACTAATGTCCAACTAGAACAATATTGCTACAGTAAAAATTTCATATTGAAAAAACTCATAATTCGCTTACCAAAGTAACTAATTATGTCCGCCTACCGAAACAACGGTTTACTCCACACTCAATTGCCGAGGTTAATCTGCCGGTTTGTTGCTTAAGGTGGTACTAACGAATGTGCAGTTTTTTTTTAAATTTTTGAAAAAACTTAGTTGATTCAAACTGTATTTTTTTAGAATAAAGTCTCCAAAATATTGATTCATATACACATAATGGCAAATGAAGTTAGCGGGATCATGTGAAAAATTTTTAGCAGCAAGCCAAGCCAACAAACCAAAGTACACAACAGGAGAATGGAAAATTAACAGTTCTGGCCACTTTTCTAAGCGCATGCTCAGCGCATAATCACAAAAATGAACATGAATAAACTTTTGCAAATTTTCTAGACCCAAAATGAAAATTTTTAAAATGGCTCTTATTTTTGCGCAGATATAGAACCTGAAAGTGCGTGTGAATAGACACTTTTTACTTTGAATACTTATATTTCAATTGATAATTGACAAATCATAAAATCGTGCATTTTGGGTCTAGATAATTCACTTTTAAATATTTGTGCCACTTTTCGCATGTTTTTGTTTATTAAACTCTTCAAAAAGTGGCCACATTTGAAAGTGCTCAAAAAAGCCAAATTGGTCTACTTTTAACATGTGCCATACAAATCATCTTTACAGTTGTACCATAAAACTTTGCTTAAATGTAAAAGAAAAGTAGCGCTTTCTAACGATATAAAAATGTGCTCTAAAGTTAATTAATTATTGAATACTAGCCTGTTGAAAAACACTGCACATTCGTTACTACCACCTTAAGGTGGTAGTATCACCAAAGCAGTTTTGCTCACAGTTTGCAAAAACAGATCTTTCTGCTTTGAAATTGTACGTTCACTGAGAAACTAGTGAAATGCTATATTGTGTCAAATAATTACTGCCAAACACTAGACTACCAATTTCTACCAATATTTTGAACCAATCCACATTTGTAAGCCAGACATCACACAATAGGGACATAAAAGTTCAAAAAAATCAAGCCACATGTCAGATTGGCCAGCTTGTGAAGTACCCATAATGTGTTGACGCACAATTTGTTTTCCACAAATCAGAAAAATGAAAAATAAAGGTACGTTTTTCTTTTTATTTCAAAATAAGCGTCTAAATTTTTCACAATTTCTCATTATTGTTATGAGTACTTCACAGTTTCCGCATAGTTTCAACGTTCAAACAGATATGAATCCGCAACCACTCAAGCAATTTGCACTAAATTTTGTGTGCATAAACTAGAACATATGTCCTTTCAGTCTGTGTAGACAAACTACACAACCAGATTGATAATTGTGGTGAAATTATCGACTGTGAATAGGTTTTCAAAACGTAATTTTTCCGAATTTACGACCTCACTGCTAACAGTATACTGCATCAATTTTGAACTTAGCGAAAATACTTGCCTTGACGTATCTTTTTGAAATATATAAAGAACGATGTCCTATGTTTTACTGAAAAAGTTTTACAACTGCGCAAAATCGACTGCTTTCGCGACACTACCCCCTTAACTAATGAGACAACAACGGAAAATGAATGGCTAATCAAACCACTAGGAATCAGCTTTTTCGCATTTACCGCACCAATTTTTTTACAAACAGTACAAAAAAAGTCTCTCACTCTTCTTCCGCTACTTTTAGTTCTACTGATAGTATACTCAACACACAGTATACTATTCACACAACTGTTCCCACGGTTCTAATCCGTTTAATCCCCTTAATCCACTCAGACATACCTTCACAATGTTTGCCATCCTTGTGCAGTTCAAAGCCAATCTGACACTCGCAGTGGAATGCGCCCAGCGTATTGACACACTTGTGCGCACAGCCATGACTGCTGGTTTGACACTCGTCGAATTCTGAAACCATTAGACGGAGCTCAATAATGTCGATAGGGTTGTGATTACGTTCGATGTTTGACTGATTCTGTATTAGACGGCGGTATGATGAAAACCATAGATGTACATAGCGGGGGTAGGGGGGTATCCTTCAGGACTCAGGAGGATCGGTGGCCGGTGCCCCCCACCTACCTCAGACAGCGGATGTCCGCCTCGACACCACACTCCATCCATGTTGCAAAAAGTGCCCAAAAAAGAGAGTAAAACATGAAAAAAATCACTGTTAATCTAGTATAGCATAATATCGGTTAATATATTATAAGTTTATGAGGTTCTACGGAGTTTATCAAACGGATATCTCTTAGTCGAACCGTCAAAATTTCTTAACAGCGGTCCGAAAGAAAGTTCTTCAGAATTTCAGACAACATTATAGTCTGATTAAGCCATTCACACTGTCATAAAATTGCTGAAAGCAAAGATTAAATAACGTCAGAACGCACCTTTAATAAATTTCAATTCAAATCCTTGCTTTTCCACTGAATTATCGCTGTTAAACTTCAGCATCAGTTTATTGGAGCTCGACTTAATGCTGTCCGGGATATTATAGCCACAGTGGGTTCCCAGGAGCGGATCCTTTTCACTGTGCCCGTCGTAGATTTTCACATAGTCGTACAAACAGTCGTCATGATGCTCCAGCTGAAAAGTAATAAGTGGATTACGCGGATTAAACAGATTACAATGAAAAAGTTCGTCCCAGAAGGACACTTTTTACTGCAATAAATATTTATTTTGGGCTGACAAAAAATTCGGATTCAAATCAAGTCGCTGCCGTAAAATTGACAAATTTTATATAAGTTTGTTATGTTATCATTTCCAACAAACTATCTTCATCTGATTAAGTTAAGACTATCACTAAATTTAACCGTATTCAATTAAAACCAATCAAAAATGACACACGAAAAGCATTTTCTCCCTATTTGTTCAGCAATATCTATCAAAATTCGGCAATCTTTTGTCAGATTTTTTAGATCCCTAATTGCGTAAACTCTGGCTGCGTACTTCGAAATGCACAAACAGCAGTGCCACTTGGTAGTTCTGCGGTACGGTGATGCGCCAGTAGCACTCTTGTTCGCGTCGATATTCGTGTGGGTAGCCTGGACTCTGGATCACGCCCTCGTCACCCACATAGTCGCCTCCGCAAATTACTAAAAAAATAGCAAAAAATTAATTGCCTTTTTTACAAGATAGGCAACCTTCTTTATCACAGATCGGCAACCCAGCAACAATAGTTGCGTGATTTAATCGAACTTCCAAACGAAGGTTTTACGCTAAGCTCAGTTGCTCAGAAGACAGAAAGGAATTCACTTTTATTTAATGTACTTTTAAAGGCATATTATCATTAATTCAAAATATTTCATATTTTTGATCCGATACCATGATTTTGAGAACAATATGATGAATGAATAAGTGAGTTATGTACTAAGCTGGGGTTTTTCGCAGAAATCTTAGCAAATTGGCTAAAGGCACTGTAAATTTTTTAGCCATTACCAAATTTTTTAGCCACGTTTATGAAGCATTTATTTAGCTTTAATTCACGCATACATGTATGAAGGGGGATAGGGGGACCCCCAAAATCGAGGAGCGGGGGGAGAGTCCCGAAAATTCGGGCAAAATTTAGTAAGAATGGCACTATTTAGGAAAAACTTTACAACCAAAACTTGGCCGAAGACTGTGTTACGTGAAACATAAATTGCAAATGTGTGTAAATAATAGTCACAAGGTAATTTTTTTGTTTAAAGGCAAAAACGGTTAATTATTGAGGTTTGAGGACGCATAGAAAAAATTTTTTGAATTTCGGATAAAATTTGGTGAATTGAAGAGTTCACCAGAAATTTCTTACTCCCAATTTATTTTAGCAAATTGACTAAACAACCGAAAAAGTTTTAGCAAACTCTCAACAATTTTCGCCAATGCTAACGTTTTGGCCTAACGAAATCCAAATTAAGTTATTTTTCAAAAAATTAATTTATTTTCAAGTCAAGTACAGCACGAGCACCCCAATCAAGCGATAAAAAGTATGATTCAGCAAAACAGTTACAAAAAATTTTATTCTTCATAAAAAAGATACAACTTGAAGACACACCAGAATAGGAAGCAGAAAACAGTGGTTTCTTTTCGAAAATGGGGGTTTTGTTGGGGAACACAGCCATCAGGTCGGGCGCAGTGGGCTGTTGCTGTAGATCGATCAGGGGACTGGGGCTGTCCTTGTGCTTGTACTCCACCCACATGCGATTGCTGCTCGAGCGAATGGTCTGCACCTCACCGGACCGACCACAGAAACGACCTGAAACCATCAGGACTCACAAGATACGTTAAGTTAAAAGGAAAGGTGTCGCCTGGACATATCATGGCTGATCCAGCCTTGGGGTGTGGTGCTTATCTCCGTTTCTTGGCCCTGGAGGTCAGGGGTACCAACTCTGAAGCGACTACATCCGTGGAGGACTGGAGGGAAGCGCCTCAAGGCAAATGCTATACTCGTGTTACTTTCAGACAAGGCGACAATATAGTAGTGGTACCCATTTTTCGACCCCGTGGGGATGAACTGCTGGGTTGGCAGGAGCACATGAGACCTTAGTCTCTTGTTCACGAAAACTTGTAAACCTTAGCGGGTGGGTTTCAAACTTCCGACCCTCTTGCCCGTAAACCAGAGCAGAAACAGTAGCAGTGCAATGCAATGTTGTAGAAACAACAATTCGGCATATTTTTGTCTATTGATAATGCTAGGTAGTTTACTGAGAAAAACAAAGCAGTGGTCATCCATAAGTGCTGCTGGAGGCAATTGTGGAAATTATTCGGAACTGGAGTCAAACAATCAAAGCATGAGCTCATATTCTCATTCCTATTCATATTATCATTCTTGAAATCTCAATCAAACCCCAAATTTTCATTTTCATTTTAATTCCTATCTCTACTCCTAGTATTCTTATTCCCATCGCCATCTGCTTACGCTTACCCAACAGCGGCGACTGCACATAATGTCCGTCGCGAATCTCCACATATGAGTCGCCATGGCAACCGGGCACCAGCGGCAGGTTCAAATGTGTGATGTTGAGCACAATTCGCTCCCCCCTGGCCGCAGCGATACGCCAACGACACAGAGAGACGTTGTCCTTGCGACCCGCCGCCAGGGAGGGCTGGGGCGCACTAAACACACCCTGGGCGTCCAGTAGAGTTTGACCGCATTCTGAAAAAAGTTAAACTTTTTTAAATTTTTTAAACTTAAACTGAAAATTAAAAAGTTAAACTTAAAAATACATCAGGTTTTTGTGGGACCGAAGAAGAAATATATATGTCAAATTAATTCATTATGAAAACATTCATTAATTTACTATTCATAATTCATAAATAGTTATGTTTAACAAGACGTAGCTTTGCTGAAACTTCTGAGAAGTAGCCGCTAAAATGTCTAACTTCAGCTCAGCATGTAATGTTTGCTGGGTGTTAGGGTGTTACTAGAATAATTTTTCTAATCTAATTCGGAAAAGTAAATGCTGGAATTAGAATAAGGCTCTTATATAAGCCATACATGTATGAGACCAAATCGAGGTGCCGGGATGGAGTGTCCCGAAAATGTGGGCAAAATTTAGTAAAAATGTCACTTTTTCGGAAAATTTTCCAAAATTTTGATCAACCAGGAGGTGCCAAGAGAGGCCGGAGAGGCCACCCAAAATTGTAACCCCGTCACATGTATGCTATCAATAACTATCTCAGATAAGTTGGCGCTAGCTTTGGATCCAACATAACACCCACAGACACCAGCTCTGCTCATTGACACAAAAATATTACCACATCTTCCCAAAAATTCCAGCACCTACTTGGGCACTTATACAACAAATTGGCCTGTGCAATATCGCCCGGGCTGAGTCGTATTCGTTGTCCGATTTCTGGTCTTCCGCCGTGGAGTCCTGGTTTAGGCAAGATGGTGTCCTTGTGCATCATGCGGGCAAAGGTGTCGCGGGCGTAGTGCATGATGGAGGCGAAGTCATAGGGCTGGCCCAGAGAGTTCACATCCTCAGGGGGCAACTTTTCGAAATTGTACTCTTGGCCTGAAATTAGCAAATATATACAGCCACTGGTGATACCAAGAGTACATAATAGTGTCTTACTCTATATATATTATATAGGAGGTTGAAGAGTAAATCACTCTGTAAAATACAGTATAGTGATACCAAGCAAGGGCGGTTCGACTAAATGTTTCAACTGAAATTTTACACAAACAAGAGTCCCCCAATTTCCGTTATGTCTACAATTGACCAAATTCGGCCTAAAAATAAAATAAATTTATCCAGTTTTTCTGGCTGCTGCTGTCGCCAGACCCCTGCAACGTTTTACGCATAACTTTAGGTTCCAGAAATGGAATCCGCAGGACGACTCCTACATTAAAAAAAGTACAAACGTACTACATAGTCCCCAGAATCGGAGGATCTGCCCATATACTTGCGTTTGATCTGGTGATAAGACATCTCTTGACTCTGCAGTAGTTATGTTATATATTTATGTACATATTGTTGTGCGACACAACTCGTACCTCTAGTCTATCTATAGTATAGATTCTATACGTACGTATGTATTGTATTTCGTTCAGTTGAAATCCACCAATATAACATTAAATATTTCGCTTTCTACAGTATACTACAAGTGTAGGTTATATACGTACAATGAGCAATTATTGCCGTAACTACTGCTCCTGTAAGTACGAGCCAAAAGATAGCTATCTAAGTAGATCGTATGCTTTTTACAACTTTGAAAATTATACTAAAATTACTACACAAAAACTGAATGAAACATATGTTGCGCCTACTAGACAAATTATGCCACAAATTTTATCAGATTGGTTCTGTTAAAGTTCATTCACAAAAAACCGAGACTTTCATTCAAACTAAATGCTTGAGTATTTACATAGTAGACAGAGTAGATTAGAAAAATGACGCTATTAGCCAAGATTCACAAGACAGCTCAGAAGGGGGGCTCCAGAGTCCCGACCCACTCACGAATGAGGGAAATTCGGGGGCGGCAGCGTTCGTGAAATTTTTTTTTTTAAATTTAAGAATTCTTTAATTTCAGAGTCGGAGCGAGAATATAGTGGTTTCGGAGGGGGCGAGACAGAGACTGCTAAATAAAATCGGCAAAGGGGAGCAAAGGTAACGGAAAGCATTCACTGGACCTGCCCCCCTTTCCCTGTGCATGAAAAGGGCCAATATATAAATAATAAAATCAGATAATTCAAAATTACTTATATATAAAAACTTAAAATAATTTTGTTTAAATTTTAACTAACTTTACACTAGACACCTTTTCATTACTAAATTTCTAATACGCTGCCTTACTACGCAGCATTACAGACACTGAAATAGCTCAAGGGTTGCTATAATTTGTTATTTTTTTTCAAAATGACGTATAAAATAAACCGCAGGTTTGCTTTTAAATTTTACAGTCTTTTTTCACAGTTATATACTTCATATATACGTACTCTTATTTCACGCCCTAGAATGTTAGCGTTCATTTCTTAAAATTTTCATTTTTAAAGTCTCATTAAATAACATCACTTTTAAAATTTCAAACTGTAGTTTTTTGAGCCTACGTAAGCAAAAGGAGCGTACGGTATGACCTTCAGACCTACTAAACAATGTGTTTTTTACACACGCTTAGGCTACTAAAAATCAAGTTTTACAAAGTTTCCACGACAATCATGCCTAAAAAACACCTGTCGATTTTTAAATACTGACAGGCAATATTTAACCACAATACATTGTATACTTTATGACGCAAAGATAACTTCGCGTTCGCAGTCACATTGTGGTTGGCGGTATAAACTTTTTTGCAAGACATGAGTAAGTTTTTTTGTATGTCAAAAAAATTAAAAACTGAATTTTAAATTAAAAAATGACTATGTCAAGGTCGACGGATCGTAGCACATCATACAAACAAAAATAAAACAAAACACACCTAAATTTACATTTTCCATAATATTATATATATATATAATATATATATTATATATATATATATATAATATATATATAATATTATATATTATATATATATATATATATATATATATATATATATATATATATATATATATATATATATATATATATATATATATATATATATATATATATCACAAACTCGTACTAGCTGAGTATTAACGTTCAAGCTGGGTTTTTTTCGCTGGAAAATGTTCGCAATTTTGCGAAAAGTTGAAAATTTTTTTCGCAAAACCAAATATTTTTTCGCAAAAATTTGTTTTCGTTATTTATTGTATTGAACGTCATATTCACGCAGCGGCGTAGCAGGGGACGATAGAGGGAATTCCTCCCCTTAAATTTTTTCCGACAAGAATTTTACATAAGGGTCGTTCGGTTTTGTGGTCCCTTTGGAAAAAATTCACTGTACGCCACAAAGTGCCCGAAACTTTGACTGTAGATGTGAAACACGTGATGCATAACTGAACACTCCAATAGAGCATATATACAGGACTAGTGCTTTCCCAGACCCATCTGGACGTACTTTGAAGTTGTGTGACGCAACTTTTTGCAACGAGGCGCAAATTCTCGGACTGGACTGGACACACTACACAGTCTCTGTCTCAGACACACAAATTTGAAAAAACCCTAATTGGCGGATGTCCTACAGTCATTAAACGCTTTGACATAGATTACTACCACGCAATAAACATGAAGTTGCAAGAATTTGCATGAGTCTGGGGTGAGGAGCCTCGGGAAAGTTAGAAATTTTAGATTTTTAGGTCAAAATTTGGGCAATTGCCAATTGGAGACGTACCGGAATTTTTTCTGGCTGAGTAGCTAAAAACAACGCAGGCATCTGATAGGCTCACTTCACCCGCGTCACAATTTTTTCCGCTATTTTGCGAAACAGTTTGAAAATTTTTCGCAATCGCCAAATTTTTTTCACAATGGCAAACTTTTTTGCGAAAAAAACCCAGCTTTAAATAGTATAAAAAAACAGCTTCTTTTTAAAATTCACACAATGAACATAAATACTGCTGGCTAAGAATGGCTAGGGTGAAAGGAACATAATTTTCAGATTGTTACTATAATAATGCTTATATTTTCTAACTATTTTTAACAGCTCGCGAAAACTATTGTGAAAGCCCCACTTGTCAAAATCAACGTCATATTCTTAGACCAAAAGCCGGACTGACGTAAGTCTGACGTAAAAATGCAGGTCCCGAGACAAAAAGAGACGCAACACGCTATTTCATTACGAAAGAACGAACTGCAAGCATCAAGAGTATACCAATACGTAGTCACAAAAATCATGCCACCTGTTTTGTCTCAGGCTTCAGCCATTTTTGTCAGACTTTAGTTTTAGGGTTAGACTGGCGTCATGTTTTGTAAACCAACCTGGCTGTATATTTTTATAAAAAATATCCACGAAATTCTCCCGATCCGGCCTGGTGTGCTCGTGCCAGAACCCAATCACGTGACCCAGTTCGTGAACCACAATGCCAAATTTGTCACAGTTCTTGCCTAGCGAAATGGCCTGCGGGCCGTCGCCCCGTTTGCCCACGTAAGAACAGCAGCTGTAAACAAAAGCCAAAGGATAAAATTTTAATCCGTTTAATCTTCGAGTAATCTAGTTAAGGGACCTAAAGGCTTCCTTCGTGTTTTTTTCTGAAAAACTAAGGGCCAATTCCTAAATTGACTAAACGGATTAGATTAAAATTTGTTTTGCCAAAAACTCATGACATAGTTTACGAATTTATAGTTTAGTTTGTTTGCAATTATTGTTTGCATAGTTTGCGATTGCAATTATTTGTAGTACCTCCAGCTTGTGCACAAAATTTTTAAGTCTACCTCAACATTGAGATAAGTTTATAGGCAAACAAATTTTAATCTAATCCGTTTAATCCATCTTAGGAATTGGCCCTAAGATAGCTTGGTGTTTTTCTGAAAAAACTAAGATAGCTTGACGTTAATAGATCTTGAATTAATTTTGACTGAGTTTAAGGCCTGATAGCCTCTTAGCTTAAGTAGATCTTTATAGATCACAATAGCACGCGCCTTTTTGATTAAAACAGAAAAAATATTTTACCTAGGCTAGAAATATGACATGCACTGAATGAAACTTGATGCTTGGTTTTGCTTCCAGTACAATCTTTGAAAGAAAAGGACTTTTTTGCAAATGTACATGAATTTCTACAAAAGTTTACGCCACAGAATTCTGAATTCTACAATTATGTTGGACGTGAAAGTTGGTAACAATTTAATCAATCCCCTTTTTAAATACTAATGAATTTGCTGATATAATAGCGTCAAGTCGAAAGTCGAAACCATCGAAAATTCAAAATATTCACAGGTATATATTACTAGCATCACCACACACCCGCAATCAGCGATCGTGAAAACGATGTAGTTGACGTCTTCGGGCTGTCGCTCTACGAAGGTGATGCAGGTGTAATTCTCCCAATGCTTCATAGCTCGCATGAAAAGGGCCCGGTGTTCGCCTAAAACAAAAAATTAAACTTGGAATGATTAAAAAACTGAGACAATCAATCAATTAAATTTGAAATTAATAAGATTCACACGCTGAAAAATGGCTGCATGTTTCACACATACTGCTTTTTCTTCGTGAGTTATTTTTTCTCGCTGGGTATTTCATTTGTGCATAAATGCATTTTTTGCATTTGCTACATAAAATAGTAAATTATGCTGTTTTTATATTTGATTAATCTTCCATCCTTCGTCTTTCACCTCTCATCTACAACTACAAGCGTAGCGTACTTAGTCAATTATTCTAGCAAAACTGATCACTGTTGAGAATTTAGTCCAGGCAAATACCTAACCATGAGCTTTACATTGGAAACTTGGCGAATCGTATCTCCCACGAGTGAACAGCTTTTTAGGCATTGTAGAAGCTCCCAAAGCTTCGATATTATATTCAAAGTTGATTAATTTTTTTCTATTTGGTTAATTACCAGTTATCGTGAATGTTGTTCAATTCCTTGCAATCGTATTGTTATTTTCCTTCCTTTCTTCTAGGTAGGTGAATAGGTCGATTAGAAAATCTTTTGTTTATGTGCTGATCCGTAAATACTGCAAATCCTTATTAATTTCTTTCAAAGTGCTATACTTATTAATAAATCAACTAAAAGAATTTCATTATTTGAGTCCGACTGTGATTTTTGAAGTTTTTTACTTATTACATTGTTTTTGTCAACTGCAACATCTGCCACTAGAGACCCATTCTAATTGATTATTGCCAACAGTATAGTTTGCAGCGGGTACAGATGCTTCACCGAAACACAACATCTGACATTTACGAACAGCTAAACTTAGTTGCCATTGAGTAGACCATCCGTACACCATTTGCAAACTTTCAGCTAACTCTATCGAAAAATTTTTAGGGTCACAAGTGTTATAAACTTTGGCGTCATCGGCAAATAATTTTATTGTAGATTTTTCTACAATACCCGGTAAATCGTTGACATATATGAGAAATAATGTAGGGCCCAGGACTGTGCCCTGGGGGACACCGCTGATAACGTCGGCTTCAGTAGATGCTGAAAAATTTACTGTGACTTTTTGGGTTCGTCGGCACAAAAAGTTTTTAATCCAACAAAATATTTTGCCTGTGATACCATAGGATTTCAGTTTATGTAGTAATTTCGAATGAGAAACAGTATCGAATGCTTTTGAAAAATCTAGGTAAGCACAGTGGATAACTTTTTTATTGTTGATGGCAGAGAACCAATCATTTAATCAAGTTTGTTAAGGGGGCGCTCCGGGAATCAGAGGTTACATAGAAAATTGCCAAAAAAATTGGCAAATGTCAAACTATGGCACAAAAGAACACTGGAGGCAAAATTTCAAATGACGTGATCATGTCACGTGACTCTCAGAGCACCAAACGTGAGTGAATTTTCGGCAAACGATAACTCTGCTTATACATTGCCTATAGTCACACTTTATATACCAAAATGTAGCTTATGTGCTTCTCAAGTTGAACATTATTTTGGTTTTTAACATATATGTCAGGTTTGGATAAAAAATGTCATTATGTGTTTTCGAAGTCGAACTCTGAGCAATAAAATTCATATAAAAAATTTTCTAAGCTTTATTTTAAATGAACTAAAAAATTGTTCAACTGCGCAGATCTTACGGCTATGCTTGTGCAAAATTTTGTAGAAAAATATCTTACCAGCATTTTATAATCGAATGCCGAAAAATTGGTTTTGTATTCACACAGCCTATATTTGAGTCTACTGCTTCTGAAAATGGTTTATTGTGCGATTTTTTTGCACAAAACGCAATAAAATTGTTTTAATTTTTCATTACGACTCATAAAAATTACGTATCGTCTGTTTGCAAAACCTCAAAAAGCGTTGATGCACTGGCTTACTTGCTGAATTTGTGTAAATGTCGAATAAAATCAGTAAATTCTCCAGTTTTTTTCAAATTTTTTGCTATGGAGATATGCACGTCAAAACATCAGAAATTGTTTTTTGGGCAACTTTCCTTCAAGAATGATAGGTCATTTTGGCTGTTTTTAAAAAATACGGCCCAAATCCTTGATTCCCGGAGCAGTGGCGTATTTAGGGGGGGGGGGGCTGGGTGTGCTGCAGCCCCCCCTTTGCGGTTTGAGCACCCCCCTTAGAGGGTCGCAGCCCCCCCCCTTTCAGCGGCGGTGGCTCACTCCTCAACATGGTGGCTCACATTGCTCCGCACCACCCCGCCCCGGAAAGGTAAGGTGGCTCACGGTTGCTCCGCACCCCCCCCCCCCCGGTCGCAGCCCCCCCCTTTGCGAAATCCTGGATACGCCACTGTCCCGGAGCGCCCCCACAGGAAACCCAATGGGGCGAAAAGTTGATGATATTTTGTTGAAATATTGTGGAAAAAAATTTCTGTCATATTTCATTTAATTTTCAACGAAATTTCAACAAATTTTCAACAATTTTTTTGCAATATTTCTGCTATATTTCGATCAAATTTCTACAAAAATTCAACGTAATTTCAATAAAATTTCAACAAAATTTCGTCACAATTTCAACAAAATGTTCAATAAAGTTTCAACAAATTTTCTTCGAATTTTCACTAAAATTTCACAGAAATTTAACACTTTTATCAAAGGAGTTTCTTCAAAATCTTCAGCCAAATTTCAACAAAATTTCCATCCAACTTTAACAAAAAATCTGTTATATTTCGACGAAATTTTGGATCAAGTGCAGTTGGGGGGGGGAAAATAGTGGACCTATTTTTTGGAGTAGAGCACCTTGAGGGAAGCATTTTTTGTAATAGAACCCCTATCCACAAATTTGGATTTTCTGAGCTATGACCCCTTGAAAATGGGATTTTCAGTGTTTTTGGAAGTGAACGTAGGCCAAAGTTCGAAGCCAAAAATGGCTATACTCTTTGTTTTTGGATAGTTTTGAGTGCGTTATGATGTTTTAAGGCATCGTCTAGGCTTAGTTGGCAGGATTCTCTAGGCTAAGCTGGCAGGTTTTTTTCTGAAAATTTAGATTTTTTATTGCCTAAGCCTGAGCCTAAGCCTAAGCCTGAACCTAAGCCTAAGCCTAAGCCTGATACTAAGCCTAAGCCCCATACTAAGCCTAAGCCCTAAGCCTAAGCCCAAGCCTAAATTAAGGTCAAGTTTGAATTTGGTCAAAAATTGGACGTTTCTGGCGAATTTGGCCAATTTTTCGGCGGGAACCCGGTCAAAGAGCCTTTGTTTTGATTCTAAAAAATTGTAACCAATAATCTGACACCATTTAGACACGATTAGAATAGAAAAAACAAGAGCTTCGGAAAAAAATTGCGAAAACGTCCCTCACTGAGGGTTCAGATTTCGGGAAGTTGTATCTCAGAAAATCCAAAAAATGAAATAGGGGTTCTTGAAGTAAAAATGCTTCCCCCAAGGTGCTCTACTCGAAAAAATAGGTCCACTATTTTTCCCCCCCCCAACTGCATTTAACCCAAAATGGTAATTTCATTTATATTTCAAAAAAATTCCGTAAAATATCCTTAAGGGGCCCCTTAAGGTAGACTTACGTTTTAAAAACCCATGTTGATGGAAACAAATATTTCTAAAAAGTACAAAAAATGTACAAAATTTCTACAAAAATTATACAAAAAATGTACAAAATTTATACAAAATTTGTACAAAATTTGTACAAAATATGTACAAAAGTCGAAAAAAAAATTTTTTTCAGAGAAAAAAAAAATTAAGCGTATTTGTCAAAACAATGTCTATTTCAGACAGAAATGGCCAAAAAATCGAAAAAAACTGCTTGTAGCGCAAAAAAATGAAAAAAACCAAAAAGTACAAAATTTGCACAAAAAAGTACAAAATTTATACAAAAATTATACAAAATTTATACAAAACTTTTTTGTATAAATTTTATATAAATTTTGTACTCACTTTTTTCCTGTGGGGCTGCCGCCCCCCTGCAACCTTGTGTCCTTTGGTTTTTATGGTCCGACCGGAAAGATTTTCTGATACGCCTCGCAATTGACTAAATTTGGCCTAGAAATAAAAAATTTTCCCAAATTTTTTCTGGGGGCTGCCGCCCCACAGGAAAAAAAATGAGTACAAAATTTATACAAAAAAAGTACAAAAATTATACAAAAAATGTACAAAAAATTTTGTATAAATTTTGTATTTCTACCTTGGCAAGTTTGTATAAATTTTGTATAAATTTTGTACTTTTTTGTATAAATTTTGTACAAATTTTGTATAAATTTTGTATAAATTTTGTACTCAGAGTGCAAGTTTGTATAAATTTTGTACAAATTTTGTGCAAATTTTGTACTTCTTGTTCAAACATTTTTGTATGATTTTTGTACATTTTTTGTATAAATTTTGTACTTTTTCAAAAAATTAGTTGGGACCTTTTCCACTGATACTACAGGCATCAGGCTGCCTAAATGTCTCTAAAATGGCAACTAAAACCACAAAAAAATTTCTGAATTTTTGTATAAAATTTGTACATTTTTTGTACAAAATTTGTACCTATTTTGTATAAATTTTGTACAAATTTTGTATAAATTTTGTACTTTTTCAAAAAATTTTGTTGGGACCTTTTTCACTGATACTACAGGCATCAGACTGCTTAAATGTTGCTAAAATGGCAACTAACACCACAAAATAATTTAATTTTGTATAAAATTTGTACTTTTTGCACAAAATTTGTACTTATTTTGTATAAAGTTTGTACAAATTTTATAAAGTACAAATTTTGTGTTTTTATTTAAATAGTATATACCATACAATAGTTTTTCGTCAAAAAACGTTATATTCTCGTTTAGCGGCTAAAATTAACTTTTTCCACAGTTTTTCAACTAAACTGACAAAATTCGAAAATATGGTCAAATTGACCATTTTCACACTTTGCCAGGGTTGCCACAGTGAAACAGCACACACGACGCGGATCAAACAATATCAACTGACAGCCCTGCAGCTGTACATATATTAAGATGAAGTTGAAATACAGACCGAGTGATTATCCATTAAAGCGTTATAAATTGAGTAAAATCGTGAAAAATCATCTTTTCAACGGTATCACAGGGGGTGTACCAGTTCTGGCAACTAGTAAATCTAACAGCAAAACTAATAGCACGCTGAAATGCACAATATAGGGGTTTATATTCGCATACAAAATGACAGACCTACCTCCATCTATAACCGTCTTGGCTGTACTGCCCGTAGGTAGCGTCCACCCGTAATACACGTGAGTTACCTTCCGACCCCCCTCCCCAGGCCTAAAGTGACCCGATCGACTCCAAAAGGAGAGATACACTACAACTCCACTACATGACCATGCATGCAACAAATCAGACGTGGGATGTTTGCGTGACTTCTCAACAGCTGGCGCCGTAGAATTTTTGACTGCCATTTTTCGAGGCCCAAAAAAAGGGTTCCCCCCTACCAGCAGAGCCAAAACTGCAAAAGCTTGGAAGAAAATCTTTATGATTCCTCTATTGCCGACCAAAACAAATGTAAAAAACATAAAAAAGTGCCTTGCCAAGAAGGATTTCTTGAGTTATGGCGCCGGGAAAAAAAAGGCGGAATCCTCCGAGTTTGAGGGGGACAATTTCCGGTAATACGCAATCGATTTGCCTGAAATTTAGCCAGCAAGTAGCCCTCCCCCCGCACACACCAAATTGAAACTAGTTTGCTAGCATAAATTTTTAGTTATTTTTAGTTTTTATATATACTTCTCCAATCTATGAACTACCAAAAAATACAGGAGCATGAGGGTGAGAGTCTGAGACCAACACCACAGGAAAACCTGTATTTTCTGTTACAGATTTTTCAGATGTTCTTTACCATACGTGGCAGCTAGCGAATTCTGGGGGGGGTGAGTCACCGGGGGGGGGGGTGCGGAGCGACTTTTCCGGCTATATTTTTGCTTCGTGAGCCACCAATTTCGCTTCGTGAGCCACTAATTTTTGCTCCGTGAGCTACCTTTGAAACATTCTGGGGGGGTGACGGACCTGTCTGGGGTGGGTGAGGATGCCTTCTGGGGGGGGGGGTGAAAACCCCCCCAAACCCTCTCCACGCCCATGTATGTTCTTTACCCTTTCCATTCAGAGACATTTTACAGACTTTAAGAGGAATTTCAGATAATTTTCAGAGAAAATTTATGAGAAAATTTCAGAGAAAAAATGTCATTGGCTTTTCAGATAAATTTCAGATACTTTTCACACGAATTTCAGATAAAATTTACCTACTTGTTACAGATGTGAAAAACATGTGAATTAGCTCTGAAACTCCTGCAAGAAGTATCTGAAATTTATCTGAAAAGCCAGTAACATTTTTTTAGATAAAATTCAGAGTCTCTGAATTCCGGGTGAAATTCTCTGACTTTTCCCTGAATTTCTCTGGAATGTATCTGAAATTCCTCTGAAAGTCTGTAAAAAAATCTCTTCATGGAACGGGTAAAAAACATCTGAAAAATCTGTAATAGAAAAAATTTACAGATAATTCAGATTCACTGGTTTTCCTGTGTACATACACGCGATTTCATTATGAAAAGAACGAATTTCAAGCAGCAAGAGAACAGCGTTAGTCACAAAAATTTTGCTCGTAAAACTCGGAAACAACACATGGCAAAGGTTTCTGCAAGTCAGCAAAATAAACAAAAGTTAAGCCTGAAAATTCGTCAAACTTTTCTGAAAAACTGTTTACATAAAATTAGTAGTTTCTGAATTTTGAATGAAATAACGTTACTTTCCCTATTTTATTTATAAATACACATAATTCCTGTGAAATACCGTAAATATTTTTAAACGATAGCATTAAAAATCATCTGTTAAATTTTGATTTGCTGTAAACAAAAAAATCACAAAGCACAAAAAATGTACAAAAAATATACAAAATTAATACAAAATTTATACAAAATTTGTACAAAATTTGTACAAAATTTGTACAAAATATGTACAAAAGTCGAAAAAATTTTTATTCAAAAAAATGAAAAAACTAAGCGTATTTGTCAAAACAATGTTTATTTCAGACGGAAATGGTCAAAAGAATGAAAAAAACTGCAGGAACCAAATTTTTCCAAAAAGTACAAAAAATGTACAAAATTTCTACAAAAATTATACAAAAAATATACAAAATTTATACAAAATTTGTACAAAATTTGTACGAAATATGTACAAAAGTCGAAAAAAAATTTTTTTCAGAAAAATAAAAAAATTGAGCGTATATGGCGTAACAATATCTATTTCACACGGAAATGGTCAAAAAATCGGAAAAAACTGCTTGTAGCGCAAAAAAATGAAAAAAACCAAAAAGTACAAAATTTGCACAAAAATTGCACAAAAAAGTACAAAATTTATACAAAATTTATACAAAAATTATACAAAATTAATACAAAACTTTTTTGTATAAATTTTGTATAAACTTTGTACTCCATTTTTTTCCTGTGCCCCCAGACCCCTGCAATCTTGTGGTTTAGTAGTCTTGCGTTTGTAAGGCGTTTTATGAGTGTTAAAATTGCTAAAAAGTGCATTTTAACCCATTACAAAAAATCGAAAAGTCATTCCCCTCCCCCGAAATTTTTTTCTGGGTACGCCACTGGTCCACAGTGAATGGTAATTTGTATATATCATTCAACTTCATTTTTTGTATTTAGGCATACTTTTACACCAGTTTGCCATTGTGTATCTGAAATTGGCCCCAACTGCCGTTTTTTGAAAAGTCACATTTCAGGAGCGCCACCTTAATCTCAATGGGTCATGTCGATAAGGGTTCCTTGCAAAAAATGCTTCTCTTGCGGTGCTGTACTCCAAAAAACAGGTCCACTATCCCCCCCCCACCAAGGCTCCAACTGCACTTGATTCAATTTTTAGACAGTTTGATTACTAACTTGTACTAATCTAGCATATTCGAAAGTGCTTTTAATTCTGAGGGTTCGGGGCTATATATAGGGGGACTCGAACGGGACCTATAGATATAAGTGTTTTAACACCAATAGTTCCACTCTAGATTTTTATTAAAAGGGGCGACAGGTATTTTGGGGGCTAGATTGGATTGGGGGCTTGGCTGACGATTTTCATTAAAAGATGGAGTAAGAAGCACGTGGCAGCTGAAATTAATTCCCACTTCCTATTAAAAAGCTGTGGAATGCAATATATATCTTGCTCTGCTCCAAGTCTTCAAGTTAACCTTAGCTATCACATTGACGTATATAGTCATTGTCTGAGAGTAGGACTACAGTTTAACTTTACCAGAGGGTAAAGTTAGCCTAAACGTTACCCATGATGGGTATATAACTTTGAAAATGGTATTGTCCACTGCATACATGTATGAGGGGGGGGGGTGGGGGCACAGGAAAAAATCTGAGTAGATAAAAAGTAGAAAACCGTTTTCTACATTTTTTCTACAGTTTTTCACTTTTTTTCTACTTTTTCCACGTTTTTCTACTTTTGGGTTTTTTAATAATTTTTTGGCATCGAAATTGAAATTTTGTCAATGTTTTCAAGTCTTGACAGCCTTTTTTGTTTCGAACAACAGCATTTTTTACATTTTTTACGAATTTTTATTTTTTGCAGTTTCTACTTTTTTCTATATACTATTTTTCCACTTGTTTTCTACAATTTGTGTTTCTACAGTATGTTTATGTTTTCTGTGTTTGTAGTGTTACCGTGTTTGTAGTATGCGGTGTTTGTTGTTTTAGACAAACGACGCTTCGCTGTCACAGACCTTAATCAAAGGCGTCAACAGAAAAATGGTACGACAAAATTGTTTTACGAGTTGTTTTCATGTCTATTTAGTATTGTAGTATTTTTTGTGTTTAATCTCTGATTTTGTTTATTCAGTTTTTGAATTTTCGAACTACGAGTTTACTGAATTTGTTATAAGCGGCTATTTGTTGCACAGATGTATATACATAGGGGTTCGGGGGGCTTATCCTGGGACAAGCCCCCTTTCAAATTTGATCCATGATATCCATGATGATCCATGGCGCTGATAAAAAGGTGCCTGCTGAAAACTCAAAAATTGCCTCAGATCGTTGTAAAATGCTTCAAAAATTACCAAAAAGCGAAAAAATTGCTACAAATTTTGTTTGCAAAACAAACAAAAAGTTTGCAAAACATTTCCATTTTTAAGCAAAAAACGGAAAATTTAGACGTTATCAGCTCAAGCCCCCGAAACGTAAAGACACTCCCCCCTAGAATTTTGAAAAAACCGGGACAACCCCCCCCCAGACCGAGACCCCGTGGTGTATATACATGTATGGTTTTTTTGCACAAATAGATATTAAAAACTTTCGCTTTGGTTATATCTCTGCACCGTTATTCATCAAAAGCAAGCCAGACTTTTGATCTAGACTGTGACTTTTATCTACTGCATTCGGAAGAGGGGAAATTGAAGCAGATGGACAAAACCTAATCCACGCCCATGCTAGTGTAGTGCTAGTGTAGTAATCCATGCCCATGTAACGGGGTCAAAATTTTTTTATTGGGGGGGGCCTCTCCTGCCAAATTTTGGGGACCCTCCCCCTGCTCGACCAAAAATACGCTAAATTTGTAAAATGTTAGGGACCCTGCCCCCGGTTCCTATATATACTTTTTTGGGGGATGGTCCCCCCATCCCTCTTTCATACATGTATGCTAGTCTGGGTTTTTTTTTTCGCTGGCAAATTTTCGCAATTTTGCGAAAAGCTTGAAATTTTTTTCGCAAAATCAAAAATTTTTTCGCAGACATACTTTTGCTACTTAATGCAGTAGACTTAACATTTAAGACACGTTCTCACTCAGAATCGAGCTTTTTCAAGATAGCTTTCGCAGTCGAAAAAATCGACTTTCTCCCATCGGGCTCAAATTTTGTCCAAACATTGTATCACATAACTTATTAAGCTATGCAAAGTTTTAGCTCCCGAAATTGATCCTGGCGGGAAATACGACCTTTCAAAAATTGACATTTCGAGTGAAAAATCGATGTCTGAGTTAACTTTTGTAATTCTTTATAAAACTTTATCCAAGCAAGTTTTGATGATAAAAAGATTGTCCTAGGTGTAAAATAAGTTGAAAAATTCAAATCTGAAGTTATTTTTGCTGTAGAGTGCAAAAAATGCAAAGATTTTGGCCATTATTTCAAAAAATGCCACTTTCGCTAAAACACAATTTGCCCCCAAACTATACCTGGAACCCCCACGTCCGTAAATGTTAAAACGGAATCTAAGACGTTTTTATAAGCTCTAAAACATATCAAAAAATTAGCAAAATCGAATAATCCTCCGGGGGTCAAAAATGCCAAAAACTGAAATTTTGCATGTACTGGCTGGTGACTACCTCTGACTTAAAAGTCCTGTCTGGACAGTGGACAGTAATAAACTGGTTT